>OY540807.1:164875-193233 GCA_961205885.1 Ptychoptera albimana | reverse complement strand
ATATCAAGGTAGGTAAATAGAAAATAAGAAAATCAAAGAAAACTAGAGAAAACTAGGCAAACAGGCAAATAGCAACCAAACACACACAGCCACGCATACACACAATTTTTTTTTATTTGTTTATTTGTTTATTTTGTTTGTTCACAATAAATCAATATTGTCTATCGATATGTTTTCATTATTATTTTACTCTTTCACCCGCTATAAATAACAGAAAATATGAAGAAAAAAAATTTTTTTTTCTTGTTTTTTATTTACTTAAATGAAAACAAAAAACAGAAAAAAAAACCCGAGACTAAAATTATTCAATATTGAATTTGTGTTGTCTTCTCTATGATTTGTGTTTGTTGGAATCATAAGAATAGCAACAACAACAGCAACAACTAGGCAAAGATATTTTTGTGCCTACACATTAACCAAACAGAAAGAGTTTTTTTTTTTATTATTTTGTTTTCGTTTTGTTTATGCTTTTTTTTGTTTTTTTTTTTTTGATTGTTCAATATGTTTTGTCTGTCTACAATAAGAAAGAAAATAAAATAATGTTACCTACATGTGCCTACATGAGCCTACATTTGCCTAAAATAATAAATGAAATTGTTGGTATAATAAATTGAAGCAGCATCAACAGTATTAGGAGTGTCATTAGCATTAGCAATGTCTGCACCAGCAGCACCAGCAGCAACAACAAAAACAACAACAACAGCAAATATCAGTATTAAATAGCATTAGGAGTATCGCAAGCATTAGCAGTATCCACAGGATAGAATCCCCATTAACAGCAAAATCCCCAGCAACAACAGCAGCAGCAGCCGTATCACCAGCATTAACCGGATAAGCAACATCATCAGCATCAGCAGTATCAGAAGGACGAGCATCAACAGCAGCAACCATAGCAGCATAAACAAAATAAGCAGTATCAGCAATTTTAGGAGCATTAGCAGCACCAGATACATCTGCAGTATCAACAGCAGTAACAGTAGCAGCAGCGTTACCAGCATCATCAGGATAAGCGGCATCAGCAACATCAGCAGCATCAGCAGCATCAACAGCATCAACAGTATCAACAGCATCAACAGCATCAACAGCAGCAGCAGTATCACCAACATCAGTAATTTGAGGAGCATCAGCATCACCAGCTGTATCAGCAGCACCAGATACATCAACAGGATAAGTAGCATCAGCAATTTTAAGCACAGCAGGACCAGAAGTATCAGCAGAATATAAACCCCATCAGATTCACCATCAGCAAAATCCCTAGCAACAGCAGCTGCATCGACGGAATAAACATCATCAGTAGCATGAGCAAAATCGCAAGCATCCGTAGTATTAACAGGATAAACAAAAATCCCCAGCAACAGCAGAAGGATAAACACCATCATAAGGAATAAGCAGTATCACATAATACCATCACCAAATAAAAATCCCTACATTTAGGTAATAAAAGGCCTAAACCAAAATCCCCATTTTCATCTCAAATTTTTTTATAAATAAAACACCGCTCGAAAATTGATTTATTTATAAATCCACGAATAGGTGGAAAAAAAAACCGCCTAGGATCCAGGTTAGATTCCTCTATGGATCCTCCTTGGATTCTTCTTGATTAAAGAAAGTATTAAGGTAAAAACACCTGAGATACAATCAAAGTGAAATAGAAAACAAAATAAAAAAAAATTGTCACATTCCTAAGCATCCTAAGTGGTACAAAGCTTCCTAATGTTCAGGATAATTTTATTACCATCTAGGATTTAAATTTGATTAGGAATCTTTGGATAACATTTTTTCTCTTTCTGCTGTTGCTTTTTCACTTCTATTCATTTCTCCACAGATTATGTTTGTTTGATTTTAAGGAAACTTAACGTAGCCTTAGTCATCCGTGTTGAATCCTAGTTAACATGGAACCTAAAACAAGGATAACACTCGTTAAATAAAAAAAATGTCCACTCTCTATCGTTCTCTCTCTTTTAAATAATATCGTAAAACGACGACAAAGCCACACCCTAAATTAACATGAAAAACAAAAAAAACAAATAACAAATACCTTAATATACCCCTAATACCTGAAACCTAAAATAATCTAATTACCCCTAATTTTTATCCATTAGATTGCGTTTTAAACAAAAAAAAATTTTTTTTTCTTCTGTTTTTTTTTCTCCATATTTTAATAAATAACTCAATTAGGCTGTAATATTGATGAAAAAAAAAACCAACAACATAAAAGCCTACATAAAAGGCCTATATATGTTTATAAAACAAAACAAAGAAGAAAAAACTCTTTAAAAGCCTAAAATTACCACATTACACATGTGTGGGGCCAAGAGAAGAAAAAAAAATGTTTTTTTTTCTTTTAATTAAATTATAAAAGGTAAATAATAATATATTTACCTTTGTTGTTGTTGTTGATTGTTGATGTTGATTGTTACCTGACCTCATCTATTTACAACCACCACCACTACCATACGTACGATCACCACATTACCGCTTTAAGTGTCTATTATTATGTTTATTAAACAATAACAGCGAACAAATAGGTGAACAATCGGACAACATAATGAATAGAGAAAGACAAATGATGGTTAAAAGGTTATACATGGTGTGTGTGTTGTCCATACATGTGTAGGTATGTGGGTGTGTGTATACAAACTAAAAAGGTAACGTTTTATATAGAGAAAAGAAAAGAAAAGAAATTAAAACAACAACAGCAATGACTTTATTAAAAAAAAAATGTTCATTTTGAACAGTGTTGTATGCAGATAAATAATTATTATGCTCCGTTTCTAGGAGGGCTCCTTTCTCTGCTTTGTACGATACAAATGAATTTTTTTTTTGCTATTATTATGAACTATGACTAGAGGTGTTGGTTTGTTGGTATAATTTTAATTGTTAAGGCTGTAACATAATCATGGTATGCTTTGCTTAGTCTACTTAGGACTACTATGACATGTTTAATGAACACTGGATCACTTGGTAATGAATAGTTGAAGAATTTTTTAAAACAAGAATTTATTGGGATTATGATCCGAGGAACTGTATAGAAATAGGGGTAGAAAAAGAAAAAGAATTGCTTTTCCTTACTTACCATCACCTTTAAGAATGATATCTTAAACGCAGTCAGAAGACAACATCAATTTAAGAAAACTAAGGAACAAAAAAACTCGACAATAAACTTTCTAAGGAATCAAACTTCAAAACGTTTTAAAAATTCTCCAGACACAGAACGACGGAACACCGTCTGTGTAGGAAAAAGTGATATAAATAAACAAAGTACTACACCAAGGAATAAACCCCTTGGTAACGTTAAACGCAAATTAAACACACCCTTGATTCACCCTGAAAATTTTCAAGTAGACACGAGTGAAATAAATAGGCGAAGAAAAACGACAATAAACGAGAAAACGATTTTTAAAACGCACTGCTGACACTGAAAGGAGGCACAAAGTTATTAAATAAGCGATAAACTCTTTGTGAAATACCCTTAAAAATGCTCCTGAAATCCCTCTGAATATTCTAAGGAGACAAAAGCTAAGGTAAATAAGCGAAAAAAGGCGCCAATAAAGTGGAAAACGTTTTGAAACTTGATACACGTTAAGTGTCCTAAGAAAGCCTAAATACCCTTAGCCCAGAATCGAAAGTAGAAATTTGTATGAATCTGAGTCAGGAATTTATTTTTTTTTTGTTTTGTTTTGCTTCTATGAATGGCTGCTAATGGTTAGAGTTTCCCAGATAATTCTGAATGTGTATTTCTGTGGTGTAGAGACTTTAGGGGTTTTTTTTAAGAATTCGCAAAAACCATTTTCACATAAAACCGACTCTGAAGTGGATTTTTTGCTGCTGTTGCTGTTTGTTGTGAGTGTTGTGTTGTGGCTGGTGTTGTTCGTTGTTGTCATCTGTAAAAGGTTTGTCAGTGTTAGTAGGACCCAGTAGAGTAGAGTAGAGTTGAGTATTGAAACACATTAAAAAACATTAAAACGATTAAAATGCCCAAAAAGATATTTATCACAATCGAATGCCGACTGATGCCGTGATGACTTTTTTTTTTCTTTTTTTTTTATTCATTCCTACATAAAAAAAAACATAAAAACATATAATTACGGCATTACCGTGTGTTTTTGTCAGTGAGTGAGGTAACAGCGAAGAAAAAAATTTCAAGCAAATGGTGTAATGGTGATAGGCGTTACCCTAGATATATGACTAGGATAAAACACTTTGCGGCTTGAAAACAAACAAAAGGCAAAAACACTGAAAACAGAAAACTCAAAACAGAAAACTCAAAACAGAAAACAAACAGAGAGGAGAAAACAAACAGGAATCATACGTCACCTTCAGGCTAGATCCTTTAGGGAATTTTATCTGAAAAATTGGTTTCGTCTCGTTGTTTCCCACAGAAACGTTTCAGGTACTCCTAAAAACACATCTGGTCAAACTTTTCAATACGAAAATAATCAAAAAAACATTCCCTGGGGATTCCCTGGTACAGAATTTACGGAAGAAGTCCTGTAGAATACGGGGGTGACTAGAGATAATTTTTCTGCGATTCAAATCTTCTTAATTCTTTTTCAACGGTGTATGCCCAACAGTCCTAAATGAGATTTTTTTTTTACCCTTTTTATCGAACCAATTGTTCCATGGCAATTATTCTGTTGTGGGCCATTCTGTCGTGAATATTTCTGTCGCAGATAGTTCTGTCCCCGATAGTACTGTCTCAGATAATTCTGTCGTGGACATTTTTGTCGCAGGCGATACTGTCGCAACCAATTCAGTTTGAGGTTCTACAGCCGACGTCAAGAATTTCTCGAACATTTCTATTTCGAACAATTTTGTCCCAGATAATTCTGTCCCAGATAATTCTGTCCAAGATAATTCTGTCCAAGATAATTCTGTCGCAAATAATTCTGTCGCGGAAAATTTTGTCGCAGATAGTTCTGTCGAGGACAATTATGTAGCAAGGCAATTCTATCCCAGGCAATAAAGTCACGGACAATACTGTCTCGAACTCTCCACCTAGTTCAATTCCAAATAAAATAACAAGTGAAAAACAGTAATAGCGGGACTACACACAGAAAGGATTCGTTTTTGCGTTGATTTCTCTGCACATAGTTCCTGATTAATCGACATTCTAGGGGTTTAGGGATGAAATGGGGTAGAGGATGGGTAGTTTTTTTTTTTTCTTCTCTGTTGTATTATGAGTGAAAGGGTTATATAGGGGTGCGTAAACATGTTTGCCTCTCTTACCTAGGCACACAGAGTACGGTCGAGTACGGTCGGTTTTTGTGTGTTGTGCACACACAGCGCATGATTGATTATTTAGATAACGGTAGTTGTGGGTGAAAATCGTGTGAAAAACAAAAAGAAATGGGTAAAAGGGGAGGTTTGACAACAAGAATAGCACAGCACCAGCAGCAGCCACCGACTGACCCATTTTAACGCAGCGTATTCACCGTATCTCTATATCTAGGGATGTCTACGGTTGTCGGTCGGGTTGTATTGAATTTTTTTTTTTGTGAAACTAGATTCGAAACCACCCTACTCCTCTACAGCCGCCCCTGGTTGAGGGAGGGGTTTCCTTCACTTCACGCTTCACTTAATTCTGTAGAATTTATGAGATTTTTTTATAACGAATGTACCAGGATAGCAGAATCGTTAACAGGATTTGTGGTGAAAAAAAAAATTCTGAGTTTGGTTTGGATATTAACTGTCGATGTTGTGATTGGGGTAAAATACGATAGAATGCGAAAAGATGTCGCTATAATCATAAAGGTTCGACCACGATTTACGTTAAGGATAACATAAGGATAATGGGAGGCTTTTTTTTTTCTTCTTGGTTGTTGTTTTATTTTTAAACAATTTGGAACTAGCATGACTAGCCTGTACCTTAAAAGCCTGTAAAACTAACGATTATTCCTTTTTAGGGTGGTAAATATATATCCAACAAATATTTGCTCCACTTTAAAGTCGTACTATCCATCTATTTTTTTTATGTACTTTGTGATTGGAACCTAATAAAAAAAAGTTTAAATTACGGCGTAAAAATTTTTTTATTCTTTTTATTGAGTATATAGATGGTGTTACTTGTGTACACCAAAGATTTAGATTTATGCTATTACATATAATGTTGCTATTATCCGTTATGTTACAAATAGCTTTATGTATTTGACACAACGTTGTTTTGCTACCATTTTACTAGCGCTAGTAACTATTACTGGAAAATTTCGTTGACATTAAACAATCACGTGATATGTGTTGAAATCTAATTGGATTTTTTTTTTCTCCTCATCACTCTCTTCATCTTGTTGTTGTTGTTGTTGCTGTCGCTGTCACTCTCCGCTGTGTTAATGTCACGCTGTCACTTTTATTATTCGCTGTGCCGTGCCGATTGCTAATTTAATTTAAATTTGTGATAAAAAAAAATTCAGCTTTCATTACAAAAAATAAAAATTTTTGTTTTACTGCGCAAAATATAATTCGATAAACTCGGTTGTGGTTCGTCCACCATTGATAAACTTTCGCTTAGGGTTTTTCTCTCTCGCTCTCTGTCTTTTTGTTTTTCTGATTCTTTCGGTGCCACTCTGTGTGTCAGTGCGTGTTTGCTTGTGTGTTATCAAAAATAAAAAACAACGAAAACATCAATCTACTCTCGTTAATTAATTATTAATCAGGAAGACGACGACGAAGAAAAATAATTTTTTTATTGTAAAAACAAAAGTAAAGAAAATATCTATTTGTCTCTGTCTATATTAATTATCTTCTATTAACCGTGTCAAATGTGTGTCATTGAAATGTTCACACTAACACATTAACGCTTACGCTCTCTCACTGTGACTCTTTCTCACTCATATAAAAATTTTAATTTACGTGGATTTAAAAAACAAAAAACAATTTTTTTTTTATTGCTGCTGCTGCTGTTGTTGTTTTTATTGTTACTGTGGTTTATTCGTGGTTTGTGTTTGACCGTCTGTCTCCGGGACAATTTAAATTCAGTTTATACTGCTGCTGCTCCTCTTTAAAATTAATTCAAATCAATAAAACAGATTGAAGATTTTATGCAAAAATAAAAAAAAAATTTTTAATCAAAACGGATATTGGGTAATTCATTTATTGTGTGCGATATAAAGAAAAATAATTTACGTGTAAACGTTCAGGTAGCAACACCAAGTCTAATTAATTTATATCTACATACAATATTTAAAGGAGAAAAACAGGAAAAGGAGTGAAAAAAAAATGACAAATCGTAAGCCAACAGCAATATCCCGTTTAAAGCAGGATTATATCCGATTAAAAAAAGATCCGGTACCATATATAGAGGCGGAACCATTACCATCAAATATGCTTGAGTGGTTTGTATAAGAAATAAATAAATAAAAAAAATATTTTAAAGTTTTTAATATCTTTAAATAATACTTTTTTTTCTTACCTTCTGTTTTCTTTGGAATTAGGCATTACGTGGTTAAAGGACCAGAGGAGTCGCCATATTATGGTGGTTACTATCATGGAACATTATTATTTCCAAGAGAATTCCCATTTAAACCACCATCAATATATATGTTTACACCGAATGGACGTTTTAAAACGAATACACGACTCTGTTTAAGTATTTCAGGTGTGTTTTTTTTATTGTGGTTCTTGTGTGTGGTGAAATTTAAATAAAAACAATTTTTGTAGATTTTCATCCAGATACCTGGAATCCAGCTTGGTCTGTTGCAACAATTTTAACTGGATTATTAAGTTTTATGGTTTGTATGCGACTTTTTTATTTAATTTTTTTTTTTATTTTGGAGAGTTTTTTAATTCTATTTTGATTTTGATAATTTTAATTACAGTTGGAGACAACACCAACATTAGGTTCAACGGATACAACAAATCATGAAAAGGAACAATATGCTAAAAATTCATTACAATTCAATATACGTAATATAATATTTCGTGAATTATTTCCGGATATATGTGATGAGATACATGAACGTTTAACAATGATATTAAAATTAAAACAACAACAATTGGAGGAACAATTAAAACAACAACAAAAAGAAAATAATGATAATGATGAAATAGATGGAAAAGAAGAAGCATCTGGTATTGATTTAACAAAATTAATATCTGGTAAAGGGAATACAACAAATGGTACAAATATTACCTCTGGTGAAATATTATTAAAAAAGTTAAATATGAATTTACAACAATTAAAAACATCAACAAATATAAATAATGATTTATTAAAAATTGTTGATGGTAATAATGGTAATAAGGTATTAGGTAGTTTTGGTGTTATAAATGATAAAAAAAATTATTATAATAATGGTAATAATGTTAATGAACATAATTATGATGGTAATAATAATTCGAATAATAATTTAAATCATAATCATAATAATAATAATAATAATAATAGTCTTAATAATAATAATAATAATACAACAGATAATAATTGGCAGACAATATGCTCAAATTTAATTGTTTTAATTGGTTTTGCAATATTTGCATTAATTGTTAATTATGTTCTTAAAAATATTAGTAGTGATTAAATGCGGGTTAATGGTGGGACTGTGACCTATCCATAATACCGATTATACGGGTAATAATACCTGTAACAAAAAAAAAAAGAAAAAAACTTTTTTTTTCTTATTAACCCCAAAAATCACTTTTCTCCTTATTTACACCCCTAAAAAAAAATTACACCATAACCACCACCCTTTATTTCTTGTTACTTTAATTACGATTGTTAACGATTTAGGTAGGTTTAGACAAAATTATTATTATTATGATTGATTGATTGATTATGATTATGATTTTGTAAAATATTTGATAAGAATATGGAAAAATACAAAAACCAGAGAATATAGAGGATAAAAAGAAAAGAAGAGAAAAGAAAAACAGATTTTTTTTGTCTAATGATAAAATTATAAAAAAAAAATTTCCTAATGAAAGTTCAAGAGAAATGTTGTTTTCCCTAATCAATTCCCAATGAGTAGAGATGAAATGTTTCCCTGTTAAAGTTGTATAGAAGATCCCACTGAATGAATATTTTTAAGGAATTTCACCTAATGAATGTCCCCATAGAAGTTTTATTCAATGAATTTCTATTGAAATTTTTCACCGAATTAATTTCTAAAGAAATTTTCACTAAATTTATTTCATTAAATAAACTTCAATAGAATTCAAATGAATCACCATAGAAATTTTCACCCAAATGAATTCCCATAGAAATTTCACCCAATAAACTTCTATAGAAATCTCTCCCAATAAACTTCTATAAAAAATTTCATCCCATCAAATTAATATAAAAATTTTCTTCCAAATGAATTCCTATAGTAGTATCACCCGATAAACTTCTATATAAATCTTTTCCAATAAACTTCTGTAGACAACTCTCCCAATAAACTTTTATAGAAATTCCATCCTAATGAATCTCCATAGAAGTTTCATCCAACGAATTTCCATAGAAGTTTCACCCTAGAACCTTCAACAAAAAATTTATTGGTTTTCCGCCCCCATAATAATAAAACAAAAACAAGCAAAACTGAATATTTATTTCATCAAAAAAGGGTTTCTGAAAGGTAACAGAAAACTCAAAAGGAGTTTTTTTGTGAAAAAAACAAACATCTGGGACTCCTTGTAGCATAATGTTTCTGGGCGGTGTGGCTGAAACTCATAGAGGTATGTCATCAAAATGGACTCTTCCTTTAGATTCCTAAAACCTTTCCAGATTTGTTTAACGTAAATTTGTTAATCACTTTTCTATGGTGGGATTATGGCTGGAGCATTAAATGGAAAAAAAAAAAAAATATAACATAAATCTGCCAAAAAGTATTTTGCTCCAATCGTTCTGTAAAATGGCGACGATGCTTAAGTGCAAGACATTCGTGTGGTAAGCGTCAAACTACAAGAAATTTGTATTTTTTTTGAAATTTTAATTTCGAACTGCATTAATTGTTGTTTCGAAAATAAATTCCAATTAGAACGCAGGGTCATTCGTACATAGAAATATTTTCTCACTGCAATCATCCCTTATTTCGGATATCATACTTCACGTTTATATGCGCGTACGACTGATGGAAAAACTTAATTTTTTTTCTTCGTCATTTTCTTCTGTTTTTTTTGCTGTTAAACTGTCACAGTGTCACGAATATGAGGTAATTGGGAAGAAAAAGAAAAAAAAAAATATTTTTTTTCCCTACACCCTACACCTACACACAGTACCTAAACGGTGGTGGATTCACTTGTGGTGGTTTTTTTTTTTTTAATTTTTTTTCACGCGTTTTTTCTTCTGTTTTTTAATTTGGCTTTTCGCGTTTTTTTTTCTTTTGTTTTGTTTTTGCCCACGATTAACGTAGGGTTGGACACGTAGGGGTGTTTTTTTTTTGTTTTTGCGAATTTTTTTTCTTTTTGGTTTTGTGTTTTTCGCGTTTTCTTTTGTGTTTTTCGAGTTATTATTTTTTTTTTTTCATTTTCTTCAACAACAAAAAAAACTCCTTAATGGTTATCATCCCTAATCGATATTTCTACGGTGATTATACGGTTTTTCCGGTAAATAACCGTTGTGTCTGCATTAAAATAAAAAAAAAGAAAAAAAATTTTCTATCGCGAATTTTTATTGTTTGAAAAACAATTTTTTTTTTTGGGGTGGTGTCGGCAGTGGGTTGAGTTTTTTTTGATTGGGCGTTGGGTGGTGTTTTTGCTTTTTTTTCTATTTTAACGATTGACGCTTGACAAACGAGGGTGATTTATAACGCACATGCGCGTAATAATGTGAATATCGGGTGTGGGTGGGTAATTTTATCAAAGTTACGAAAAAAAACAAGCGGAAACGGAAGTACGGAAGAAGTGACGAAGAAAGAAGAAGTGAAAAAAAAAAGTTTTGTGTAGAAAAAAAAAAAAATACAAAAGAGGGAGTGAAAAAAAAATCTAGTGAATGGATGGATGGATGGATGGATAGATGGATGGATCTGGATCTGGACTGTGTTAGGAATAATTAAATAATCTGGACACCGGATGTGAAACTTGATGAGAGAACATTTTTGAGAATTTGTAAGTTGATTTTTTTTTTTATTAATTCAGTCACTAAAAACTCATCTTCACCACCCTATCCACTCACTCCCAATCCTAAATCTAAGCGATAAAAAAAAAATCACCACAACCCACCCATCCACTCATTTTGATTTTTGGAAATTTTAATCGATAATTGGGATCGATAATTGCTATAAAAAAAACCCCGGCTGATTCATAGAATTCACGGATTATTCATTTTCCAGTGTGAATAATTAAATTTTTTTGTGTTGTGATTGGAATGGATAGGAATCTGCTGAGTAGCGTTAAACAAAAGCAGCGACAAATACGAATTCCTATAATTTGTGGTGAAGAATTTAGTGCAGAGTTCAGAGTGAGTTTGTGGAATTACCAGAGTGAATTTTTTGTTTGTTGCATTTTTTTTTTTTAATTTAAGGGATGGAATAATCCGCCGGGGATTGAAAAGTTTTGTTTTTTTCGTTTTGTGCTTTGCGCCCCGGTCCAACGTCTTTGTGACCCGTCTGGTGTGGTTGTTTCCAGTTCCCGTTCTAATCTCTTGATCAACTTTTATTTTGTTTCCCTCCCCATCTTCAGTGCTTGTCGTGTTGCATCGGATTTCTAAACAAATCACCAACCATCCTGTTCAGCAGGAATTCGCTACGAGTATGGTCGGTAACCACCCAACGTTGACTCTCACAGAGTTTTATCGCTGAAGCTAAGCAAACTTCCTCGTTAAACCGGTGATGTTTTTTTTTTGAACAGTTTTTAGGGATGGTCATGGATTGGGTCGGTTTAATTCCTTGGGTCAGGGTGGTTGTATTAGGGTGAAAAATTTGCATACACTCAGTACATTTTGAATATGTATTCAGTTACCGATTCAGTATGTTACGTGGATTATTCATGACGCATAAAATGCAATTAAGTAATAAACGCAGTCGCATTAGATGTTGGTGTTTGGAGTTTTCATAACAAAATGGCGTCATTTGATTTGACTTAAATGCAGTTTTTGAATGCAGTTTGAATCCAGATTGTAATTTTTCGTTTTTTTATAATTTTTTAATAATTTTTTTTTTCTGTAGGCTTTACAACGAAACCACTTAGCCTCAAAGTCAAGTATATAAAAACGAAAGAAAAAAGCAAAATGGATGCACAGATAGCACTGATTTAAGCTTTAATGAAACTTTTCTGCTTAAGCCTAACTACGTAGGTACGTTTGTAGTGGGTTACCAGTGTCGGATAGAAAAAAAAATATTTCTAGGTCCTACGTATTCAAAATTTAATTTCAAAAACGAAAAATTTGTTCTATGACCGTTTGTACTAGAAATAATAAATAGTAAATTTTTTTTGTTCACCCTCTTTTTCACAATTTTAGTCATCTGTTAGGTTTGTAGGATTATGAGGTTCGACTCTGGTCTTGTTTGCGACATACATACAATGCCGATATCTTTTACACAACCACCATACACACACACACACACTCTCATACAGATAGAGAATTTTTAGCTACGTGCGACTTAAGTTGAATTTTTTTTTTCAGTTTATTTTCGCTACTTGAACGGGATTATTGCGGTTTTTTTTGTTGGTGGTTGTTTAGGGTTTTTTGTTTGTTTGTTTATAAAACGATTACCTACCCTCCCGTTTTACGGGGTGGCACTGTCTGGATTAATTTTACCAACAAAAAGTCGTGGACGAAGCAGGAGAAAACAAATTATTTTTTTGTGACTTAGGCACACCTGGAAAATGATTTTATATTTAATAAACAGGATGTAAAAACAGAGAGAAAAAAAAATTAGTTTTGACTGCATTTTTGTTTTACGTGTTTTCGAAGTGATCTTTCGCCATTTTGAATTCATTTATTGGGTTCTGTTGGATCATCTGATCGTAATTTCATTGTTTTGGATAATTTTGTATTGTGCGTGTTGTCTGGAAGATATCGGAATCAATACGAACAACCGGAGAGAAAAATAATTTCCTGGAAAAACTTCTGAACAAAAATTTGACAGTGGAAATTTGAATTTGGAATAGGAATGTTAGGTGTTTTTGATGATTCTAACAGATTTGGAATCAAACGTTTATAACGTAGGTAACAAGACCCTAGGAATCTAGAAACAGGCAGCAATAATAATTTTTTTATAAAACTAAGCAATCACCACCACCGTTTTCTGTTTTTTTTTTAAGTCGTTTTATGTGCAGTACATCGGTGTTTGCGCATTTGTATGTGTACCACAGTGTTTATATGGATTTATTGACTTAACTTAACTGTGTGTGGACACTGTGTGTGTGTGTATATACAGTGTTGCATTTCATATTATGACCTTATTTTGTGCATTTTTGTTAATATCGAATGTTCAGCTGGTTGCTTCTGCTGATTGCTGTTGCTGCTACAAATAAGTGATATGATGTGATGTGGTGATTTGTGTCGCATCTTTTGCATTACATTTGTGTCAGTGTTTTTTTTTTTTTAAGTGGAATAAAAACAGAAGAAAAAAATTCAAGTCCGTTGATTGTTTTTATCCAAACATAGAAAACGGTGGCTTGTGTTTTGAGAGACAAAAAACGAAAAAAACAATTTTTTTTGTTGTTCCTCACGACGACGTCTTCTTTTTCTTCTTCATCATCTTCTTCTTCCTCTTACCATCATTCAAAATGCGGAAATTAAGTGGTAAATATACAAAAAAATAAAAAAATGTTTCCTTATCTTATCAGTGGTTGTTGTTGTCATTGTTGTTGTTGTTGTTGTTAAATTGAACAAAATGGGTTCCTCCATATTAGTATTGTAATCAGGAAAAAAGAAAAAAAAACATTTCGTTTGCTCGCTTGCACTCACTTGGTAACTAACGCTTTCTTCTACGTTTATTGTATGTGAAAAAGCTGACACCAGATAGAGTGAGATTCTAAAATAAAAAATTCAAAAAATTTAAAAATGGAGGATTATGTGGGTTTTTTTGGTTGCTACTCTGATTTATTCTGATTTACTTTGATTATTCAAGGGTTTGGAAATTATCTATAAAAAAAAACAAAATTTACCCAGTTTTATGTTTAAGTATTTAACGCATGCGCATTAGTAAATTATTTATTCGATTAATTCCAAAACAACGGTGATATCTTTGTCGAAATATTTGATTCTTGTCACAGAGTCCTTATCACTGTACACCTGGAAATGAGTTGAATTAATTTCTCTGTAACGAATTATTGATGTCTTCGGTTATTAAATATAATTTTCGTACCTACAAGGTGTGTTGTGTTCGATGATTTTTGAAGTTTAGGAATTTTATTTGATATTTTACAGTTGTATAACGAACAATAAATTCTAGATTAGTCCATCCATAGACTGTTTGGATGTACGATCCAAATTGTTAATGAATTTGTAAAGAAATCATTGTGACATCTCCACAATTTGTTATTTCACATAAAATTCCAGGAATTTTTATAAATCACCTGACGTAATCGCTAATCAATTTATCTTTTTATTCTCCGTATTTTATGATGAATAAAACATTCGAATTCATTAAAATCAGACAAATGATGTCATCGAATAATAAAAACTTGGTATAACAACCGGAAAACGAGTGAGTTTTTGTTTGTTTCTTTGTTTTTGTTGTGACTTAAGTCGATTTCTCGGTTGATTTTGCTATCGATTTGGGTTTTTTCTTGTGTTTTCGCTACAAGGAAAGATGGTTAGAGTTCCCTGCTCCTAATTCTATAACATTGATGACAATTTCAGCGTACAGCGTACACATCAGTTGCTGCTTGTTTTTTTCTTTTTATTGTTGTTACGTCGTCCAGTTGCTACATTTCCGGGTTTTATGATTTTTTTTTTATTTTTCCTTTCTGTTGCTGCATTTTTCATTTTCTATTTTTAGACGAAATTTGTGTTTAAAAAACCATCTGCTTTCTTTTGTTTTTTGTTTATATCTTTGATGAATTATGATTTTAGAAAAATATGTTCGTGTTTGATTGTGATTTGTGTTGTCGTCGTAATTTGGTATAATCGCGGTGGTGGTTTGACCTAATAAAAACATTTTTTTTTCTCTCTTGTTTGGGCCTGTATATGCATAATTATTTGTGAATTAGACGCATAGTGACATTGCTTACGTAATCCTTACATAAATCTAGGAACCGAAGATTTGTTTGCCTCTTAAAATTGTGATTTCAGCGGTTTTGGAACGAATTTCAAGGCACAGATTAAATTTTCAGTATTGGAATTTTGTATTAATCTCGCCCTCACCACGCTCTTTTTCACCACCTTTGGAAAAAATTAAGTTTTACGAGATTTTACAAATCAGATCGTTTAGAATCACAACAATCGCAACGCTTTTTTCATGGCTGTTGCTGTTGCTGCACCCATTTTCTTCAAATCCAGCAGTGATTTTAATGTTGGTTTTGCGTGACTAAAACAAAAACAAACTAAATAAATTCTAATCCAATTAGCATAATTAAAAATTTGATTTTTCTACACCGCTCTCTGGTCATGCGATTCTTTTTTTTTTTTTGTGAAATTTTTTAATGAAATTTTTTATTTTGCACTCGTTCGTTTGATTCATTTGTTCACCCACTGTATTCACCAATAATTATCGGATGAGTTGGGAACGTAGCAACGTTCCAAAATCGTGAAAACTTTAAACGATGGATTCTGACAAGTGACTCGTTAAAATCCCCTCTGTGGTTTTGTTTGTTTAAGAAAAAAAATCTCTGTGAAAATGACGACGAGGATTTATTAAATAAATAAACAAAACCGTACCTCACCACACCACACCGCACTGCCGCCACATCCTCCACAGTTAATTATTTATCGTATCGCGTCATATTTTTAAACAAAAATTTATTTTTTTCGTGATAATAAATTGCTCTTACCGGGTGCTACAAAATGGGGCCTCCTTTGAATGGATTTCGATATGGATTAACATAGGTGGTATAAGGGGTATAGGGTGATGAAATATTTTAAATGGTGCCGTTAATGCGGGTCCAAAGTAAAGTTTCTTTTTTTTTTGTTTAAAAATTCTGTTCCAAATCCTCCATACTTAGCGTTTTTTAACCATAGTCCAGGTTTTTCCACCATATTCACCATGTTCGAACCATAATCTAATCCCCAATAAATCCCGCCATTAAACCCGGATCAATACTTTCATAATTAAAAGCGAAAATCATATTTAAGCCACAATTAATCGCGATAGCAGCAACAGTAACAGATAGCAAACTCGACTTTACAAAACCCAAAAAAAAAAGCAAAAAAATTCTCCACGCGACGGTTTATAAGCAGAACAAAAACGAAGAGGAAGAGAAATTTTTTTTTTTTTTTAATTTTCATGTAGGATGTGGTCCGAACAAAAAATTTCTCTCTTTATACCCACTGTCTGGTTTCTCTGGTCACGGATAAATTTTCTTCTGTTGTCTGACCAGACTGGATCAAACGTTCAACGTCCCCAAACGTTTTTTTTGTTGTTGTTGTGTCGTGCTGTGCTATTTTGGTTTTGTGATAACGGAGTTTCTCTGTTAATTCCTAGATACAAAAATTTCAGGTAGTTTTTTAAGACACTTCTGTGTTGGTTTGTTTATTGGTTTCGGTTGGGAAGTTTACGGGAAATTTCGTGGAGAGAAAAGTCTTTTTTTTTCATAAAGACGTTAGAAAGTTGGGAGAATCACTGTGTGAACCCATCGCATTTGGTTAACTAATGAGAATGAAGGAATCCTTAGGATTAACATGCCGGTGTACAGTGATACAGACACGGGTACAGATTAATTGAATTCGAACGTGAGCGTGTGTGTGTTAATGATTGGCTCCAGACGTCACACCCGACTATTAGGCGCCACTTAATCAATTTTTTTTTCGCTTTTTTATTTGCTCATTAAATGTGAAATGAACCAGTTAGACGAGAATTTTGTCACCTTTCAGTGGTTTTTTATTGCACCGATAGCTGCACTGTTGTTGTTGTTTGTTGTGGCTGTGACTTTCGTCGTCGTCCTTGTTTAAACTGCCACACATATGTTGCCCGTTACTTTTACATTGTGTTACGTACATATCGGATGGAAATATATGCGTGGGTGAACCAGTGTACGCCATGGCGTACGATTTGTTTTTTTGTTTTATTATTGGTGGTGGGATTTACAGCATAAAGAGAACCAACCTGTGATACGGGAATTTTTTTTTATTTTTTTTTCTTCTTGTTTTTGTTTTTTTTTTATTTTTTTTCTTGTTTTCGTTTTTTTTGTTCTTGTTTTCGTTGTGTTTAGATTGAAAGCGGCGTCCTCCAAATTTATTTATCACCGTTTTAATTGATTTTAATTGAAATTGATGGAAATAATGTTGTTGCGACGCTAAAAAACGCGACATTTGGTTAATTAAATTTTTTTTTGTCTAAACAAGCGAGTGTGTGTGTGTGTGTGTGCGTAAGTGTGAGTACAGGGTGATTATGAAATGTTTTTTTTTTTTTTTTGTTATACGTCCAAGATTTATTGCTTTACGACTCTTTCCATTGTTATTCATCCATAAATCTCAACAACTCAATGTGATTGTCTATGATTCGCATATTCTGCTAAATCTTTTACACATCTGTAGCGACATAAATCAAAGGGACCGATGAGACAGTGCGCGCACGTTCACTTCCTCATTTATTATAAAAAGAAAAAATCCTAGTCTAGGCCACCGACGCCCTCCCACATTGTTAAATAATTAATAACGAACGACTTAAGCGTGCCATGAATGAATTTTGATGAGTTTTACACATAGGTGGGGTGGGGGGAATAGCTGAGATTTGTTTGGGATGTGAATCATAAATTACATCTGGATTCCGTTTTTTTCGTTTTTGTTTTTGTTTCTTAAAAACATCTGGATTCTGGATTTTTTTTTGTTCGTTTGTTCTATTTTTAGGATGCGCTTTGTTGATTATAATTTCTGTGTGTTTTATTGTATGCGTGTGTATGGGTGTATTGTCTTTTGATTGGCGTAGTAATGAAGACGCTGCTGCTGTTGATGCTAAAGGAGGTCATTCATCTATGAATTATTTTCTCGTCTTATTTATGCTTCGTTCCTATTTTATTTTTATTTCCTTATTTTTACTTTTTACAAGAAATACCACCCACATACCATCATGGACCCCTTTTTTTTTTGTTTTTCTATTTTAACCGGATACAATCAGGATAGAATTTGAAAAGGGAATTTAATATTATAAACGGTTTACTTGAACGGTGAACAGAGTTAAATTGAATTTTGGTAAAGTGTGCCTGTGCCTACGATAATTTTGTTTAGTATTCGTCCCCAACTGGATGTTTAAGAGATTTTTTTCATCTATAGTAGTGTGGTTTTTGCGGTTTTATAGGATTTTACGTTTTGTTTTCGTTCAATAAAATTCGTTTAGAGATAGAGTGAGGAAATTTTTGTTTTATTTACTTTTTGTAATAATTTATTTTTATTTTTTTCTCTTTTAGTTAATACTGGAATGTCGAGACCAATAAAAGCTGCACCGCAAGCAAAGCGGGTGGCACCGCCAGCTGTACCAGACGTATATCGGCATTCTGGTAGTTCATTTGGTTCAGCTGGTTATGCTTCGTCATCATCGGAGGAGGCTGGCTATTTAGCACCTCCAGATACACCCAGTGCCTTAAGTATTCGTGGTAAGTTTTTTTTTTATTGCTTTTCTCGATAGTTTAATCGATTTTACAATTATCGAATTTTTTACATAGATGATCATAGTGATTATGGTAGTACCGTTTCCAAGAGTCCTGGTATTTTAGGACCGTATGCCGTTGTACCGTCAACATTTCAATTTCCTGGTCCACGTGAACAACCGTTAACACATAAAGCGGCTGTTTATTATCACCAACAGTTAGCCTTGCAAGAAGATCAAGGTATTGACTTAACACAATCACCGGGACGTGATAGTCCAGGTAGTTCATCCGGTTCAGCTGGCTCTGGTTCACGTCATTCAACCGCTAGCTTAGATTCTGGACGTGCCTCATCATATTTAACTGGAACATCAACACGTGGTGCATTATCTAGTCCCCGCTGTAGTGTTAGTTCATGTTCAATTGGAAGTGTGGATCGTATGAATCAAAGAACGGTGAGTTTTGTTTTGTTTTATCGAGTTCGAGATTCCTGATGTTTACAACTGAAATTTCTAATTTAATTAATAGGAACATGAGGTTATACACGATTGGCTAAATGAACTACATTACGAGGAGTACGCAGAATTATTTACGGCGGCCGGTTATGATTTACCAACAATCGCCCGTATGACACCAGAAGATTTAACAGCGATTGGTATTAAAAAGCCAAATCATCGTGAAAGGATTAAACAGCATATTGACACATTACAATTACCTGATACATTGCCTAATTATGTGCCTGTAAGTGCCTAAAAATACTTAAATACAATTTTTTTTCTAATTTCTCTTTCTTATTAATTTAGGGTTCAATTGAGGAATGGTTACGTTTATTACGTTTAGAAGAATATATTCAACCGTTATTAGCACAGGGTTATCCAACGGTACGTGATGTTGTAACACAATTAGCATGGGAGGATCTTGAAGATATTGGTATCGTTAAATTAGGGCATCAAAAGAAAATCCTATTAGCAATAAAACGTGTTAAGGATATATTAAATGGTAAATGGATGCAACCGTCATCGTTATTAATTCAACAACAACAGCAGCAGGTGCATCAGGTAAATATGCGTTTTTTTTGTTTTATTAAACTCATAATACGCGATATAATTACGACCACCAACCACCATACTACCCACAAATACTACAATAAAAAAAATTGTTTTTTCTGTTCCATTTATTTTCTCCCTCAAGTCATCATTTTTATTGGATAATTACAGTAGTAGAAACAATGGGTATCCGTCTTGTAATTTTATTTCTAAAAAAACATTAAAACAGCATGGTGTTGGTGACACGTTAATAGAGAATTTTTATAAAAATGGACAAAGAGATAAACGATGTGTGAACGGCACTGGTGACATTGTTTTGATAAAGGTAACAAACATAATATAAAACCCTTTTTAATGGATCATTATAATGGTGGATGGGTTTTATAATTTGTTTTTCATCGATGTTCTTTGAATGTTCCATCTATTTGTGATAAATCATGAACAGAAGATTTACACCAATCCTCCATTAAATGTGCGCATTTTTTAAGTTGTGCTTTTTCACCAGTTATTATTATCACCACCACTACTACTCAACCCATTAAAAATTTTATAATGATAATGCTGCTTCTAAATTATTGCTCCCCTCATTTTGTTTGCGTGTTTGTGTCCATCACTCTATGTCTTGCTACCATTTTTACCAACTAAAACTCTGACTAAACAATTTTTTTTTTGTATTGATTTGATTTGATTTTTGTTTTAATCCCTGGTTTTTGTTCCAAAAATAAAAAAAAAAAAAAGTTACGACAACCACGTGGTAAAAGTCTTGAATCCCTTGAAGATCTAACAGAACGTAATGGAATAATTGGTGGTAATTGTTCAACACATTTAACATTTTGCCGTCCAAATGATATAAATGGACAGAGTGGCGGTATTAATGGGCCACCAACAGCTGTTTATTATTGTAATCATCATAGTACAGGATCATCAATTGGTGTTGGTACAACACCAACATCAACAACAACAGGTACAACAACACCACCACCATCACCACTATTAACATCTGTAACAACAAATGGTATCGGTGGTTATCATTCACATCTTAATCAACAATTACAACAGCAACAACAACAACAGCATCATCATCATTCCAGTGGTATTTTAGGACAATATACATCAGCGGGATGTATGCAAACCATGGTAATTATTCAATGAAAATTAATTAAACTCATCCCTCCATACCAGATTAATTTTTCTTTTCTCTCCAATAGCCATGGCGTCGATCTTATGATGACGGTGACATAACGCCAACAAATGAATTTACAATGAGTCAATGTGATCAACAACAGCAACAGGGAGGCGGTACATTACCACGACAACGTAATAGTCAACAATCCACAAATATTCAACGCTGTTTACGTCCAATACAAACAAAATTAACAATGCAGCAGCAGCAACAACAACAACAGCAACAGCACTCCTTAAATGTATGGAAAAATGTTCTACCCCCCATCGTTATACCTAACTGAATAATTTTTTTTTTCTTTTTCTTTTTCTTTTAGTGTTATGCAGCCATTCAAATGCATTGTGGAAGTCCATTGATTGATAAAAAACAACCGCCTGAGCCACCGCGACGTCAATGCTCACAAAATTCATTGTCATCATCCTCGTCATCGTCATCATCAATTGTTGTTGATCAAATGGTGGTCAGTACACATTTTGAAGCGTTAACCTTATCCTCGCATCATCATCA
This sequence comes from Ptychoptera albimana, assembly GCA_961205885.1. Classification (NCBI taxonomy): domain Eukaryota; kingdom Metazoa; phylum Arthropoda; class Insecta; order Diptera; family Ptychopteridae; genus Ptychoptera; species Ptychoptera albimana. Next base: position 171,897 of record OY540807.1, on the reverse strand, counting down.
ATTAACAAATAGCAACAATACATCACCAATGATGCCTGGACATTTAATTTATAATCCGTTGAATCAATCACAACAACAACAACAAACACTTCCAATGCAACACGTACATCATCAGCAGGGTACTGGTAATATTATTGTACCACCACAACCATTATATGTTAATTACACAAACGGTGGTAATTGTAATGGTGGTGCCACAGTACTAGTCGGTTCAAATATTGGTAATAATTGTAAAACAACAACAACCACAACAACAATACATCAAACAACAATTGCAGAAATTCATGCGGAAAAGTCAAATGAATCCAAGGTACGTCATAATTGTCCATAACTGTTGCGATAGTTTTATAACAAAAAATTTATTTTTTTTTTTTGCTTCAATTACAGTCAAATTCAAGTATTGATTCCATTGATACAATACCATTTGCAAATGAGAATGCCGGAACAATAAAACAACGGGCAATGAATCGTCACGATTTAACATCATCATTATCCTCCTCATCATCATCATCCTCATCATCGGCAACAACGGTTGCAAATATTCCAACATGTAACAGTAGTAGTAGTAGTATTTGTGGTATAAATAACTGTACACCATTAACACAATCCCATAAAACATCCTGTACACATATAGATGGTATACAATCAGGAACTCCACCGTCACCAACATTATCCTCATCATCGTCATCAACAACAAATGATTGTATTTGTAATATTGGTGGTACATCGACAATAGAACAGATCACAACCGGTACAAATAATTTAAATATTAAAAATGGTGGTGGAGGTGTTGGTGTCGTCGATACGAATGTCCTAAATGACATTGGTAACATGTTGGCAAATTTATCCGAGGAATTAGATGCAATGTTGGAGGAGGAAAAACGTGCCGGTCTTAATGATAGCGAATAGAATTTTTTAATTAAGAAACGAAAATAATTTGTATAAAAAAAAACAAAATGGCGCTCCTTACTTAGAGATTTTTTTTTTTTTACTTTACTTTACTTTACCGGTTTACCCTTTACTTTCTTTAATTAATTAAAAAATAACGAAAAGCAAGCAATAATTAAATAAAATTTAATTAAGATTATAATCTATAAGTAAATTTAGTAATTAGTAAATAATTAATTAATTCTGTACTAAAAAAAAAATAATGTTAAACAAAAAGAAACTTTCTCTCCACGTGTTTACTCCACCATAATTTTCTTTTTTCAAATTTTTTTCATTTTCTTCTCGCGTCTCTTTTGTGTATTCTTGCGCGTTTTTTTTTTATGAATGTGTCGTAATTAATAATTTTTTGTAAAGAGAAAATTAAATTAAAAATTAAAAATCATTAACGGTGCCATTTTAAATAAGACTGAATTCTTATTAATGAATTAATTAATTTTTCTTTTTCGTTTATCATTTGTGTGTTTTCTGTTTTGTTTGTTTACACAGTTATGTCGCGCAATTAAAATTATTGATTTGTGGTGTAATCCATGGTAATCCATACAGAACATCCGTTTATATACATATTAATATAGGAAAGCATTTTTACGGTTTTTCGCGCCTTGTTTATTTTTTTTTTTTGTTACTTAATTTATAAAATCCTAAATTAGAAATATTTTAATGTAATTAATTTGTGCATTAAGGAGACAGTAATTAAGGATAACGGATTTTTTTTTTATTTTGGCGCCCATTTTTTTGTTTTATGGATTTTGGGGCCTTTATTTTTACTTTTTTGGAGCCTTTATTTTCTTATTTTTGGCGCCTTTTTTTGTTTTGGAGCCTATTTTTCCTAAATTGGGCGCCTTAATTTTTTATGGGCGCCTTTTTTTCTATTTTGGCGCTTTTTTTGGTTTTGGAGCCTTTATTTTCTGTATAGGTTCCTTCCTGATTTTGGCGCCTTTTTTTTCTATTTTGGCTCCTATTTTTTCTATTTTGGCTCCTATTTTTTCTATTTTGGCTCCTATTTTTACTGTTTTGGCACCTTATTTTTGGTTTTAATTCTTTTTTTCCTTATTTGGGCGCCTTTTTTTATGTTTTGTTTCCTTATTTACTGGTCTATTTTGGCTCCGTTTTTTATTTATTTATTTTCTCTTTATTTTCATTATTTTATTGTTTTGGCGCCTTTTTATCTATTTTGGTTCCTTATTTTTACTGTCTTGGCGCCTTTTATTTTTTTTTTTTGTTACTCCTTATTTTACTGCCTTATTTTCGGTTTTGATTCCTTATTTAACTGTTTTAGCGTCTTGTTTTAATGTCTAGACGCCTTCTATTCTGTATTGGCCCCTTCTTTTCTAATTTATCTCCTCTTGACTCCTCTTTTCACTGCCTCCCTTTCACCTTTTTTTTTTCTTATTTATTGTTTTGTTTCTTTTCCTGCCGTTTTAAATCCTTTTTTTCCTTTTTTTGTCTCCATATTTTACTATGTTAGCCCCTTGTTTTTCTGTCTCCTTCGACTAGTTTTCAATTTGTCTTTCTACCCCTTTCTATACACTTTTTTTTTACAAATAAAATAAAAAAAAAATTAAATAAAAATTCGCATAGCGTAGGTGTTTAAAATTCTAATAACGTGTTTTATCACGTTTTATTTATAATTAATATTAACTAATTTTAAGATTAAGTAATAGTAAATTAAGTGCATAGATTTTAAGTATATAGATTTTAAGTTATTAGAAATAAGTCATTAGGTTTAAGTAAATTTTTACAACTTTGTAATAAGAAAAGTAAAAAAAAACTTTTCTGCAAACATCAAAATCGAAATTAATTTCCAAAAGAAAAGAAAAAAAACGGGGTGTGGAAAAAGTTTTACCTAGAAATGTAACGTGGAAAAAAAGGAAGGAAAACCACCATAAACCGGGTTACGGTTATTGCAACTAGAAACAAATCAATACGAATAAAAATGAATACAAACGATGGGGAATGAGGATGAAGATGAGGCAACAAAGAAACAGCCGCTTAGGATTTTCAGTGACATTAGTATCAGTAACGAATGTCACTTACTGTCACCCTTAATCAAAATTCTAATCGTTGTATCTCGTTGTTGTCTCGTGTTTTCTTCTTTCTCATTCAATGCGGGCGGGTGGGTTTTTTTTTCCACCTCCGCCATTTGTTTGCTTGCTTTTACCTAAAGGGTTTCATTGGTTTTTAAAAATTAATGCACACACGCAAGGTGGGTGAAGGAATAGAAGAAGAGATTCTGATAAAAAAAAAATCACATCGAAACTACCCTAAACGATTCTAAAGGATTTACTTCGTTTTAGTCCAGTTCACGAAGTTTTTTTATTCCAAAACATTGGTGGACAGGGGCACTGGTGTAAGCATTCAGATTATTTACGTAACCCAACGGATTACACAATTTATTTCACTCTGAACACTGTTTCTCCCTGAAATTTTGAAATTTTAAACGACGAACACAGACGAAAAGAAAAGAAGAAAATGAAACAAACGGATAGTATAATTAAATCGGGAAAATAACATGAATTTTACCCTCACTCATTATTCATATAGAAATAGCGAGGAGAGAGAGAGTGGATACGTTGTTAGGTTGTAGCAATAAATAAATAAAAATTATAAGAAACGATTTCGATTTCTAATTTCTAATCAAAAAAATGTAAAATTTAAGGTAAAAAAAAAGAAAACTGTGTGAGAGAGAAAGTGAAAGAAAGTTTAGTTGAGAGAATTTATAATGTTTATAGAATTTATAACCCCCATAATTAATTTTAGCCATTTAATGAATAAAAAGAAAAGAAAAAAAAAAAAAATTGTTTTTTTTATTTATAATTGTCAACCATCCATCCAATCAATCATTTATGTCAAATTTCAGTTGAACAGGGGGAGGATCCGCACTTCAAATCCACGTAAAATGCATCGTATTATAAGACTTGTGGTGGAAGTTGGTTGCCCCAAATCTCCACTAAAATTTAGCCAAGTCTCCTGGCAAAAAACATTTAATAAAATCCCCACGAATCGCACTTCAAATGCAAAAATTCTTAGAATCCAGTTTTTCAAATCCCGTTACATGTAGTTAATTTTAAGAGCGGGAGTCTTAGTGGGTGCGAGAACAAGTTTCTCGTATGAGTTTGACATTTTTAAAAAGTTTTAACTAATTTAATTATAGTGTATGTTTATTATGTCGGTAATTATACGTATAAATACGCATAATAAATTGGAAATAGCCTAGAAGAAGTTCCCGGTAGTAATTAATTTACTCTTTTTTATGTATTCAAAACTATTAATCAAATTTTATTTAAGTGCCGGAAGATTGATGAAAGTTTGTAAAAATATTCATTTGCTGTTCCTTGGTGAAACAATTGGCAAAACAGATTGTAAAAAAAATTCCTAAGTATAAAATGGGGAAGTCAGGTACCGATTTAGGATGTTTTTTTTTAAATTTTTTCCATGTCTACTGGATTATTGCTGCGGGAATATGTGCTCTATCAAATTGAATTAATTCCGCAGTCATTTTTACTAAATGCCCCATATCTCTAATAAAAATTAGCCGAGTTCTGGCTAAAAAATTTAATAAAAAACGCGTCACGGATCGTACTTCAAATCTCTGTAAAATGCAACACAATATAAGAATCGTTGTGGATATGTGGGGAAGGCGATGGCATGTAGAATTTAGTGCTGGGGTTCGATTCCCCCCCAATGTAAAATAGAAAATATTTTTTCTTCAATTTTTCAACCAACAGAATATTCTATCACCATCTGTGCAGCGCTTAGGGAACTTGCTCGCCCCAATATCTCTACTAAAAATTAGCCAAGTTCTGGCTAAAAATTTTATTAAAATCGCGTCAAGGATCGCACTTCAAATCTCTGTAAAATGCAACACAATATAAGAATCGTTGTGGATATGTGGGGAAGGCGATGGCATGTAGAATTTAGTGCTGGGGTTCGATTCCCCCCCAATGTAAAATAGAAAATATTTTTTCTTCAATTTTTCAACCAACAGAATATTCTATCACCATCTGTGCAGCGCTTAGGGAACTTGCTCGCCCCAATATCTCTACTAAAAATTAGCCAAGTTCTGGCTAAAAATTTTATTAAAATCGCGTCAAGGATCGCACTTCAAATCTCTGTAAAATGCAACACAATATAAGAATCGTTGTGGATATGTGGGGAAGGCGATGGCATGTAGAATTTAGTGCTGGGGTTCGATTCCCCCCCAATGCCAAATAGAAAATATTTTTTCTTCAATTTTTCAATCAAAAGAATATTCTATCACCATCTGTGCAGCGCTTAGGGAACTTGCTCGCCCCCATATCTCTACTAAAAATTAGCCAAGTTGTGTGGCTAAAAAATTTAATAAAAAACGCGTCACGGATCGTACTTCAAATCCACTTAAAATGCATCAAAATGCAAGAGTCGTGGTGGATATGTGGGGAAGGCGATGGCATTTAGAATTTAGTGCTGGGGTTCGATTCTCGCCAGGTCGAAAATAAAAAATTTTAATTTTTATTTAGTTTCTGCCACCTTTAATACTTTAATTTCGTGATAAACGCTCGCCCCCAAATCTCTACTAAAAATTAGCCAAGTTCTGGCCAAGAAATTTAATAAAAAACGCGTCACGGATCGCACTTCAAATCCACTTAAAATGCATCAAAATATAAGAATCGTTGTGGATATGTGGGGAAGGCGATGGCATTCAGAATATAGTGCTGGGGTTCGATTCTCGCCAGGTCGAAAAGAAAAAATTTTAATTTTTATTTAGTTTCTGCCACCTTTAATACTTTAATTTCGTGATAAACGCTCGCCCCCAAATCTCTACTAAAAATTAGCCAAGTTCTGGCTAAAAAATTTAATAAAAAACGCGTCACGGATCGCACTTCAAATCCACTTAAAATGCATCAAAATATAAGAATCGTTGTGGATATGTGGGGAAGGCGATGGCATTCAGAATTTAGTGTTGGGGTTCGATTCTCGCCAGGTCGAAAAGAAAAAATTTTAATTTTTATTTAGTTTCTGCCACCTTTAATACTTTAATTGCGTGAATAACATTTATAATTCTTGTAACCCGAATAACCACAGTCGCTAAAGCGCAACATTAGTTGTCTTGTTGATATTAGCAGTGGTTGGTTTAGGGTTCGAAACCGTTGATTCTCAACTAAGTTAAAAAAAAGATATGGGGGATTTTTAATTGGTCAACGCTCGTGGAATATCCCCTCCCTTAGATTTTCACAAAATTTCCAAAAAAAATTCTAACTCTGTCTCATTACAAAAGTTTTTCACAAAACTCTCAAAGAATTTCATAAAAGATTCACGGGCACCCCCATAACCACCCACCATCTCACCATACGTCACACTAGATAAGCCCAAATTTATCACAATTTTCAGTCAAAAATGTAGGAAGGACGAATGACGATGATCAACAAAAATGCTGCCAACATGATGATGATGATGATGATGCCAACACCAACCCGAGCCAAATGATGATTGATGTCACCAACCACCCCGAAGCACACGTGGAAATGATATCGCACCCCGAAACTCTGCGTAGAAGACACACGTGTAGACAAAGCGAAGAAGACGACGCCACAAGAACACAGACAGCACACACCCCCCCGACATACAAAGCGAGGAGACGACACAAGACACAGACACAGCACCCCCCCGACAAACAAAGCGAGATAGCACTCGGACGGACAAAAAGAGGGGGGGAGGGATACTGAAATTTCATTTATATTATACATAAAAATAACAAACATCCTTCCATTTTTTTGGTCTCGTCTCGAGCTCTGTGTCCGATTGCTGTCTGTGTCGTCTCCTCGCTTTTGCTGTGTCTGTGTGTCATCTCCTCGCTTTGTATGTCGGGGGGGGTGTGTGCTGTCTGTGTTCTTGTGGCGTCGTCTTCTTCGCTTTGTCTACGTGTGTGTCTTCTACGCAGAGTTTCGGGGTGCGATATCATTTCCACGTGTGCTTCGGGGTGGTTGGTGACATCAATCATCATTTGGCTCGGGTTGGTGTTGGCAATCATCATCATCATCATCATGTTGGCAGCATTTTTGTTGATCATCGTCATTCGTCCCTTCCTACATTTTTGA
>OY540807.1:121498-164675 GCA_961205885.1 Ptychoptera albimana | reverse complement strand
TCGCCCCCAAATCTCTACTAAAAATTAGCCAAGTTCTGGCTAAAAAAATTTAATAAAAAACGCGTCACGGATCGCACTTCAAATCCACTTAAAATGCATCAAAATATAAGAATCGTTGTGGATATGTGGGGAAGGCGATGGCATTCAGAATTTAGTGTTGGGGTTCGATTCTCGCCAGGTCGAAAAGAAAAAATTTTAATTTTTTATTTAGTTTCTGCCACCTTTAATACTTTAATTGCGTGAATAACATTTATAATTCTTGTAACCCGAATAACCACAGTCGCTAAAGCGCAACATTAGTTGTCTTGTTGATATTAGCAGTGGTTGGTTTAAGGGTTCGAAACCGTTGATTCTCAACTAAGTTAAAAAAAAGATATGGGGGATTTTTAATTGGTCAACGCTCGTGGAATATCCCCTCCCTTAGATTTTCACAAAATTTCCAAAAAAAAATTCTAACTCTGTCTCATTACAAAAGTTTTTCACAAAACTCTCAAAGAATTTCATAAAAGATTCACGGGCACCCCCATAACCACCCACCATCTCACCATACGTCACACTAGATAAGCCCAAATTTATCACAATTTTCAGTCAAAAATGTAGGAAGGACGAATGACGATGATCAACAAAAATGCTGCCAACATGATGATGATGATGATGATGCCAACACCAACCCGAGCCAAATGATGATTGATGTCACCAACCACCCCCGAAGCACACGTGGAAATGATATCGCACCCCGAAACTCTGCGTAGAAGACACACGTGTAGGACAAAGCGAAGAAGACGACGCCACAAGAACACAGACAGCACACACCCCCCCGACATACAAAGCGAGGAGACGACACAAGACACAGACACAGCACCCCCCCGACAAACAAAGCGAGATAGCACTCGGACGGACAAAAAGAGGGGGGGAGGGATACTGAAATTTCATTTATATTATACATAAAAATAACAAACATCCTTCCATTTTTTTGGTCTCGTCTCGAGCTCTGTGTCCGATTGCTGTCTGTGTCGTCTCCTCGCTTTTGCTGTGTCTGTGTGTCATCTCCTCGCTTTGTATGTCGGGGGGGTGTGTGCTGTCTGTGTTCTTGTGGCGTCGTCTTCTTCGCTTTGTCTACGTGTGTGTCTTCTACGCAGAGTTTCGGGGTGCGATATCATTTCCACGTGTGCTTCGGGGTGGTTGGTGACATCAATCATCATTTGGCTCGGGTTGGTGTTGGCATCATCATCATCATCATCATGTTGGCAGCATTTTTGTTGATCATCGTCATTCGTCCTTCCTACATTTTTGACTGAAAATTGTGATAAATTTGGGCTTATCTAGTGTGACGTATGGTGAGATGGTGGGTGGTTATGGGGGTGCCCGTGAATCTTTTATGAAATTCTTTGAGAGTTTTGTGAAAAACTTTTGTAATGAGACAGAGTTAGAATTTTTTTGGGAAATTTTGTGAAAATCTAAGGGAGGGGATATTCCACGAGCGTTGACCAATTAAAAATCCCACATATCTTTTTTTTAACTTAGTTGAGAATCAACGGTTTCGAACCCTAAACCAACCACTGCCAATATCAACAAGACAACTAATGTTGCGCTTTAGCGACTGTGGTTATTCGGGTTACAAGAATTATAAATGTTATTCACGCAATTAAAGTATTAAAGGTGGCAGAAACTAAATAAAAATTAAAATTTTTTCTTTTCGACCTGGCGAGAATCGAACCCCAACACTAAATTCTGCTTGCCATCGCCTTCCCCACATATCCACAACGATTCTTATATTTTGATGCATTTTAAGTGGATTTGAAGTGCGATCCGTGACGCGTTTTTTATTAAATTTCTTAGCCAGAACTTGGCTAATTTTTAGTAGAGATTTGGGGGCGAGCGTTTATCACGAAATTAAAGTATTAAAGGTGGCAGAAACTAAATAAAAATTAAAATTTTTTATTTTCGACCTGGCGAGAATCGAACCCCAGCACTAAATTCTAAATGCCATCGCCTTCCCCACATATCCACCACGACTCTTGCATTTTGATGCATTTTAAGTGGATTTGAAGTGCGATCCGTGACGCGTTTTTTATTAAATTTCTTAGCCAGAACTTGGCTAATTTTTAGTAGAGATTTGGGGGCGAGCGTTTATCACGAAATTAAAGTATTAAAGGTGGCAGAAACTAAATAAAAATTAAAATTTTTTATTTTCGACCTGGCGAGAATCGAACCCCAGCACTAAATTCTAAATGCCATCGCCTTCCCCACATATCCACCACGACTCTTGCATTTTGATGCATTTTAAGTGGATTTGAAGTGCGATCCGTGACGCGTTTTTTATTAAATTTTTTAGCCACACACACAACTTGGCTAATTTTTAGTAGAGATATGGGGGCGAGCAAGTTCCCTAAGCGCTGCACAGATGGTGATAGAATATTCTTTTGATTGAAAAATTGAAGAAAAAATATTTTCTATTTGGCATTGGGGGGGAATCGAACCCCAGCACTAAATTCTACATGCCATCGCCTTCCCCACATATCCACAACGATTCTTATATTGTGTTGCATTTTACAGAGATTTGAAGTGCGATCCTTGACGCGATTTTAATAAAATTTTTAGCCAGAACTTGGCTAATTTTTAGTAGAGATATTGGGGCGAGCAAGTTCCCTAAGCGCTGCACAGATGGTGATAGAATATTCTGTTGGTTGAAAAATTGAAGAAAAAATATTTTCTATTTTACATTGGGGGGGAATCGAACCCCAGCACTAAATTCTACATGCCATCGCCTTCCCCACATATCCACAACGTTTCTTATATTGTGTTGCATTTTACAGAGATTTGAAGTACGATCCGTGACGCGTTTTTTATTAAATTTTTTAGCCAGAACTCGGCTAATTTTTATTAGAGATATGGGGCATTTAGTAAAAATGACTGCGGAATTAATTCAATTTGATAGAGCACATATTCCCGCAGCAATAATCCAGTAGACATGGAAAAAATTTAAAAAAAAACATCCTAAATCGGTACCTGACTTCCCCATTTTATACTTAGGAATTTTTTTTACAATCTGTTTTGCCAATTGTTTCACCAAGGAACAGCAAATGAATATTTTTACAAACTTTCATCAATCTTCCGGCACTTAAATAAAATTTGATTAATAGTTTTGAATACATAAAAAAGAGTAAATTAATTACTACCGGGAACTTCTTCTAGGCTATTTCCAATTTATTATGCGTATTTATACGTATAATTACCGACATAATAAACATACACTATAATTAAATTAGTTAAAACTTTTTAAAAATGTCAAACTCATACGAGAAACTTGTTCTCGCACCCACTAAGACTCCCGCTCTTAAAATTAACTACATGTAACGGGATTTGAAAAACTGGATTCTAAGAATTTTTGCATTTGAAGTGCGATTCGTGGGGATTTTATTAAATGTTTTTTGCCAGGAGACTTGGCTAAATTTTAGTGGAGATTTGGGGCAACCAACAGAAAATGCTGTTGATTGAAAAATTGTATGAAAAAAAACTTTTTTGTTTGGTATAAGGATCGAACCCCAGCATTAAATTCTACATGACATCCTACATCCCCACATATCCATGACGATACTTACGAATTGATACATTTTCCTAGGAATTGTAGTGCGGATTTCTGGCGATTTTACTAAAATTTTTCAGCCTTGTCTTTGTTAAATATTAGTGGGGTTTTGGGGGGAACAATTTCCTATATTAAAAGAAAAAAACTTTTTATCATAAGATAAAAATTTGTCTATATTTAGGTGGTGCCTCAATAATCATATATTTAGGTGCACAGAAACGAAAAGTTCGTGGTTCTAAAGGATAATCGAATCGAGGTCTTTTGTTTAGTTTTACCCATAAACAAAATCCTACGATATCGAAGGTATGCTGGTTGTGTGTGTGGGTGGGTGTGTGTGTATGTAACACAGATCATTTTATAGGATTACCTAGTTCAATTTAAGAATTATTGTCTAAATCCCAGTTTCCACAAATTCACTTTACAATTCTTTGTACATGAATGTTGGATATTAGGTGTGAAACCCTAAAACCACCCATAAGGGTTGAACGCGGGTTAAAACTCAGTAAACCAACCGCATACTCTTTTTGCTTTTTCCATGTTTTGTTTCAACACTGTACACCGTTATAGCATAGTAGCCCAAAAACAAAAATAAAAAAAAATAATAATAAAATAAAAATCATTAAAAATATGAAAGAAAAAATCATTTCGTACGCATAGCTCCCACCCCACCTCAAACAAATATTCGTAGCGTATAAATTGGAGTCAATAAATCACACACGCACGCACGCACACATGAATGCATGCATGCACGCATATACAGCCACAGTAACACACATATACAGACACTTTATTGACACTGATAATAATAAAAAAATAAAAAACTAATTAAATCAAGAAGTACCAGCAACAGTAACCAACTACACCAACAACAACAACAACAACAGTAACAGCAACAACAAAAATTAACACAAACAGCAGATGTCTGTTCATAACAACGTCACATAAAATAATAAAAAAAAATTTACATAAAAAGCACAGAGAAACAAGCGAACACAGTGAAATTTCATTAAAAATCATCACTGGGGCGTGAATGAATTAAATAAAAGAAAAACACCTGACAAAAAAAAACCCATTAAACCACCACCCCCAAATGACAATACCAATATGTGAGAAATAATAATTAAAATTTCACCACTTAATTAAATTAAAAGAAAAAAAAAACAAAATTAATTAGCCGAGTGACAAACAAATAGTGACAACCAAAAGTGACAGCTAAAAAACGAGAATGAAACAAAACATGAAATATGTTTCATTTGTATTAAAAATTGATTAAAAAAGGTGACAGAAATTATATAGAAAAAAAAAACGAAAATTTTTAGATAAAAACAAATGAAAATTGTATAAAATTAATTAATCTAAACAAACAAACAAACAAAAAAACAAAACAAAGCAAAAGATGTTTCTGTTTCATCAATGTGAAACATGTTGTTGTGAAAGATATTCTTTGTGAAGCTAATTTTTTGTGTGTTTATCTGGTGTGTTTTTTGGTGTGTTTTATTGTAAATTTACCCATTGGATATTGATAATGGAAGATCATCAACAAATGGAGGAGGAAAGTAATCAACATCATCACCGACATCACCACCACCACCAACCGACGCATAATCACCAAACATCACAACAACAATCGCACAATGAGACAAAAGTCATTTACCATATTGATGATGAGACGACACCGTATCTAGTGAAAATACCAATGACATCCCATGTTCCAGTTACATTACGAGACTTCAAAATGATACTAAATAAACAGAATTCGAATTATAAATATTTTTTTAAATCAATGGACGCTGATTTTGGGTAGAGGAGACAAAAAAAAAATAAAATCCAAACTCTTTGTCACTGAAACTGTTCCAAAAATTTTTTTTTTCATTGCAGCGTTGTCAAAGAGGAAATCTTGGAGGATTCAACAATTTTACCCTGTTTTAATGGTCGTGTCGTATCTTGGGTAAAAAAATTTTCATCAATCCTCATCAAATCCTCATTTCTCATCTTTTTTTTGTTTTTGTTTCGTCATTCTTTAACCTCTGTCTCCTGTTTTCCTTTTTTTTTTTAAACCAATCCACAAACCCCAAAATCCTTTGTACAGGGGGGGATTATACACCATAATCCTGAATGAATTGAATTTAATTCCCGGTGAATATCGGTGGCTCGTAATCGTAACAAGACGAACGTATCGAATTTTTTGTTTTTGCTTTAATCACTAAGAACTGAATTCAAATCAAATTAGGATTTTTGGTTTTATTAAACCTTCCCCCCATTGAAAAATAAAAAAAAAAAAATTAAGAAAAAGACAAAAAACACAAACCAAGGACTTTTTTTTTCTCCCATTTTTTTTGTAGTTAGTAACTGCTGATGGCTCAAACCAATCAGATAATTGCTCAGAAATTCCACATAGTGAAATCGACAATAGAATTGGTATAACAAGTAAATAGAATTTTTTTTTTCTTTCGTTTTCTTTCTCTCTATGTTTCTATGTTTCTCTGTTTTTATTTTTTTTGTTTTTATTTTTTGCGCACCTGTAAAAAGGTTGCTTGTTGACCCCTTGCCATGAATTATTTTAATTATGCGACGATGTTTGTTTTGTTGTAGGAGGCACAAGTCAACGTAAATCGATGAATAACGCAAATATACCGGTGAATCCGTTGACATATCAGGGCGCCTCAGTGATGTCCAGTGATTTAGATTCGACGAGTTTATTTGAGACGGAAAGTGAGATAACGCTGGACAGAGATATGACAGGTTTTGTAAAGATGAAACATCGGGAAGAAATTGAAAAAAAAAATTTTTTCCCTAATTTTTTTAGAATGTAGCGGCAGCGTGCAACGGTTACAGGTGCGAAAGAAACCGCAACGTCGTAAAAAACGTGCACCGAATATGAGTCGTACGTCTAGTTATAGCTCGATAACCGATTCAACAATGTCCCTAAACATAATAACCGTTTCGATAAATATGGATACGGTGAATTTTCTCGGTATATCAATTGTGGGACAATCGAATCGTGGCGGTGACGGTGGAATTTATGTGGGCAGCATAATGAAAGGTGGTGCCGTTGCATTAGATGGGCGTATTGAACCGGGCGATATGATATTGCAGGTGAACGAAGTTAATTTTGAGAATATGACAAATGATGAGGCGGTACGTGTACTAAGGGAGGTGGTACAAAAACCGGGACCGATTAAATTAGTCGTTGCAAAATGTTGGGATCCGAATCCAAAGGGTTACTTTACGATACCGCGAACGGAACCGGTACGACCAATTGATCCTGGTGCGTGGGTCGCTCACACCCAAGCACTACGCTCTCACGAATCTGCATGTTCTGAAATTTCCGGTTTGTTACTCAAAAATAGCCCCAAAATCGAAAAAAAAACTCAAGACAAAAATTCTTAAATTTCCAGAATCCAACCGTGAACGTCTCAACATCAACATGGATATGAAGGATGTGATCAAGGCAATGACTAAACTGGATAGTGGATTAGAAATTCGGGATAGAATGTGGTTGAAAATTACGATACCAAATGCATTTATCGGTGCGGATGTGGTCAATTGGGTATTGGAAAATGTGGACGGAATACCGGATCGTCGTGAGAGTAGAAAATACGTTTCGCTGTTATTACGGCGTGGCTTCATTAAGCACACGGTTAATAAGCCAACATTTTCCGAGCAGTGTTACTACGTTATTGGGAATGGGGTTGCATCGGCCACCCATGGTAAATTCAACAAAAATAAATTTTAATTCGACTTAAAACTGATTAATTTTGTTGCAAATTTTCCAGATATGTCCGGTTACAGCGTTGGGGACACCGATAGTATTTTAAGTGATATACCGCCATTACCAAATCCACCTGTTTATATGCCATATTCAGGTTCATACAATCCTAGTCACGGTTACCAGCCAATACAGTACGGTTGTACAGATCGACCAATGTCCTCTGGTTCAAGTAGTTCCGGTATAGTCTCGAATAAAGATATTTCAGCGTCACAAAGTGATGTCACATCGATTATACAACAAACGAATCACAGTAAGTCACAAAGGGATAACCAAAAACGCCCCCCAATAATAACCCGTAATAAATTTTTCTAGTGCAAATCACAAATGGTTCAAATAAATCATCAGGATCATCAAATCGTGGTAAAAATGAACAGGATATTTCTGGTTTGTATATAAAAAACGAAAAAAAAAACGAAACGAAAGAAAAATGGTTTACATCCCTGTGTCTCATTATTTTTTTTATGTTTTGTTTTTTTTTTTGATGTTTTTCGAGATTTCTTTATGATTTTTTTCGATAATTTTCTTCTTTTTTTTCTTTACCACAGTTTTGAGTTATTTATAAAAAAAAACAAATTTTTTGTACAAAAACACCCACCAACCCGCCCTCCACATAAAAAAACCCCCATAAGTCAGCTGGAAAATTTTTAAATTGTTTTCTTTTCGTTTTTTAAAACCAACCAAAAAAAAAAACAGGATTTCAACACACACGGAAAAATTAATGAATTTTACCAGGGGAGGAGGCACAAAGTGTGAATAAACGGTGTGAAACCAGCGAAAAACACACACGAGGAGTGGGAAAGATGGAGCAGAGCACAGCATGGGTTAATAAAGTGGCGAATTTTTAAAGGAAGAAAGGAAAGGTAATAGAAAAACCGAGGGTTAGAAACATCCCCAACACAAGCTACTAAAACAAAAAAAAAACTGAAACGTAGCATCACAAGGAAGCCCTTTTGGAACGAACCTCACATAACAAAAACAAATAAAAAAAAATATTTTAAAAAGAGATAACACAGAGGAAGCAGAAGAAATTCTGAAAAAAAAAATTCTTCTCTTCTTTTCCTCACGTTTAAATCCATTTTTGTTACAACAACAAAACATAAAAACAAAATATTGAAACATGTTTTTGTGAAATAATTAAACATAAAAAAAATATATTACAGGGATATAAAATAAATGTTAATTAAAAAAATGTTAGACACACACACACTTGTTTATTAATTAACCCTAATTCATTCCTAATTACACAACCCTGCTATTTCTCCTTCTCATTTAAAATCATTTAAGGTTAGAATTTGTTTCAACAGGGTTGAAACATGTTTCAATGTAATGAAACAAAAAAAAGTCTTTGACAGGGATAAAGAAAAAAAAAAAATTTTGTTGCATTACTCACCCCTGTTATTTTATTTTACTTTACATTCACCTACCTTTTGTGTTCTTTTCTTATTTATCATCATCGTCACCATTATCCAAATCCACGTCTTCCACGTTCCTGTTAACACGGAAAATACACACAAAACTAAAAAAAAAACGTGGAAAAATTACACATGAAAAACACAAAATGTGTAACGGTAAACTAAGAATTGGAGGGGTAACTAAACTACAGTAATTTTGACACACAGGACATTTTAACGGTAAAAATTGTTTGTTTTTTTTTTCTTTTTTATTCTTTCTTTGGTTTTTATTATCAATTTTTTTTTTATTTTATTGCGCCATTCTCTCTCCTTATACAAAACAATAGAAATTATGGAAGAAAAGCATGGAAATTAATTTGTGATGATGATTAAAACCGAGGGTATTAATAAAGTAGAGGAGGAAAATTTGTGGGACGTGAGAATTATATGTATATAAATAAAATGAGATAAATATTCAGGCATACAGATATTTTCACATATACACAGATACGCTTATACACATCCATCCATTCATCCATCCATCCATTCAACCAATCACCTTACTTCCACTAATTTATTGATTCATTGAATTTCCTATTGTATCAGACATTTGAACGGTATTACCACCATTATTACTAATTAAATGGTCTTCGTTGTTTTTACTGTTGCTGTTGCTTAGCTCATGATGCTGATGATGATGGTGCTGTTGCTGCTGCTGTGGCGTTTTATTACCTTTTAATTGTTCCCGTGATGTAACAAAATGATTTTTTAATTGTTGCTGATGCTGTTGCTGTTGTTCCTCCATATTATCTAAATTATCAAAATGATTGCGAATTGTTCCCCTTTCTGTTATTGTTGTCGGTGGTACTACTACAGATGTTCCTACACCACCACCACTAGCACCACCACTTTGCCTACCACAATTCACCAAACTACACTGATTACGATCAAGCGATTGATGGAAAATTTCTTTTGTTATATCTCGAATCCCCTCTTTTTGTTGATTATGATCAAATGTGTTATGATCACGGCCACGACTACTCCCACTGCTACTACAGCTTCCCATTCGTCCATCATTTGTGCGACCGCCCTTTTTCAATGAATTATTATAATCGGACTTTGAATTTGATAAGAGATTTGAATTTGAGTGGGCGCCAACAATCGAACGATTATTCATGCTATGCGTTGAACCCTTTCTATTGTAATTCACGAAATTCTCCACTTGTTCATCTGTCAAATTATGGAGGAAAAAAAAATTAAAAATTACCGATGGAAATGGAGGAGGAAATAAATTTTTTTCTCTTTACTTCTTTTCTGTCCCTGATACCAAATCTTTAGTCGATGCCCTATCTCGGCAAAGGATGGCCGCCGTACCGCCTGCTCATGCCAGCACTCAACCATTAACGAGTAAACAGCTGATGGACATACCTCGGGACACGGCAGCAATTGACGTGCTCTCACCATACTGATAACCTCTTGATTGCTATAACCGTAATATGGCTGTTTGGGATGGGTGGTGGTTTGTTTAAGAAAAAAAGTAAATAAAAAAAAAAAAATCTAGAACATGAGGGTGAAAATACCTGCAATCCGTAGCTATAAATTTCCCATAGAACCACACCGAAAGACCACACATCACTCTCGGTTGTAAATTTACCATACAATATTGATTCTGAGGGCATCCACCTGACAGGCAACAGTGATTTCGATTGAACTCTGCGAACATGTTAAATTTGAGGTTAGTTTAGGGAATTATACAAAGGAAACGAAAACCAGAAAACTTCTGAGAAGACGATTGAGGTAATTACCTATAATAATCCGAACTATAAATATCTCTGGATAGGCCAAAGTCAGAAATTTTAACTGTTAAATTGTCACCGACTAAACAATTTCTAGCCGCTAGATCTCTGTGCACATAGTGGTGACCCGCCAAATACTCCATACCGTCACATATTTGCATCGCAATTTGTAAGAACTGCAGTTGCGTTAAGTTTTTACCTTCATTTGGTGAGTTCGCAATAAGAAACTCGTGCAAGTCACCCTGTGTCATATATTCGAAGAGCATACAGAGAGGCTCCTCACGCAACACCACTCCCAATATACAAACAATGTTGTCATGCTTCAAATCGGAGATTAATTCAATTTCACGTCGAAAATCTGCCTGCGTTTTGGCGGAGGCGTTTTCTTTGAGCGCCTTCACGGCAACATACAGTTTGGCACCATTTTCCTGCACAAGCTCACCTTTGTAGACCTTTCCGAAAGCACCTTCACCTAATTCTTCGACAAATTTAACATCTTGCAGAGCATACTGGGTCACCCTCAAAGTGGTGCTACGTCCCGTATTTGACGGAATCCCTAGCATGTTCGATTGGTTCGTTAACAGCGACGTCATCTCTATTGGGGAATTTAATCGGGAATTTCCGTAAATATTTTTATCCGCATTTGGTAAATTTATCTATTTAAAGAGGGGAAATGAAGTTTAATATATGCAGGGGAGAGAAACCTTAAAAAATAAAAAACAAAACACGTTTTCGTTTTGACTCACATTTTGAATATTGGTGACGTCCCGTTTTTTGCACCTTTTACATACGCAAATCAGCACAAGCATGGTAATCACAACTTTAAAGATGACAAAACAGATAATTATGTAGATCCAGATCCGATCCGAACACTTTGATATTTCACAGAGCTCTACAACCTTTCCAATTGAATTATTATCGACGTAACACCAGGGACTGGGATGTAAACCACCCGGATTACTAATCAAACAAACGAAAAATTTTGTAAAAAAATTACTGAGAATCACACAAAATCCAAGGAAAACACAAACCGGCAATAGTTTTGTCCCGCCAACTCTGGATAATCTGCGATTTCCTTCATAAGACGAACCCACTTCAGACATGATTTACCAGACTTTGAAGTGGCAACAGCACCACGATAACCAGCACCATTCTCCCAGTAACACGATTCCTCTGGCGATACATCAATCACAATTCCCAATTTCATGCAATCAACGTCCTCTGGCAAATCGTCACACTCTTCCAATGGCAACTTTTGGCCAATTGTTGGATGTCGCTTCGCAATTGCGTACTCCTTTTGACAGAGCTCATTTTCAAGCAGCTCACAGTCCTCCCGACAAATACGTCGCACATCCTCCGTACTACGATCCGGCTTCAGCACCTTCCGCTCAATTATGTTCGAGTCGAAAATCTTAATTTCCTCCTTATTTAACATTTTCAGGTAGTCACTGATACCGCGTTTTGTTTTAACCGAATGATAAACATCTGGTATGATCACTTCTGCCTCATTCTCATTAATTAAATTTGTAAAATTCGGCAAATCGGGAATTTCATTGATATTTGCATTCTGAACCGGTTTATTCAATTGCTGCTGATGTTGCCTCTGCTGCTGTTTCAATTCCAAAATCGCTTTATTCGCAAAATACTGATGATTCGTCAATTCCGGTTTACGACAAATCGGTAAAATACTGAAGCAAAGACTTGGCAGTGCATACACCCGACAATTTGGATTCATGTCTCTAACGGATCAGAAGAAGAAATTGTGAAAAACAAACAAACAAAAAACGAATGGAATAAAAAAACAAACTTTGATTCCTTAATAACACCATAGGCAGCTTTTAAACGATCCTCCAGAATATCTAATGTTATATCCGGTGGTATAAATACTGATTGATTACGTAAATACTGTTCACATGTAATTCCAGTATATATCTGACATATTCCAAACTCTAACCTTGGTATCATCTAATTATGGGATAAAAAAACGGTTTTGTAAAAAAAACAGAAAAAAATTCATTTATTTATCTTGTGAAAACACAAAAAATGTATTTACCTCATTCCCCGCTAACTGATTACTTGGCGTAAATAAATCTCTTTCACTTTTATTATTTCTATCGGGATCATAATTGGTACTAAAAAAAACAGACGAAGATAAGAAAAAAAGATAAAAAAATACAGGGATGAACAGGGAAATTATAAATTTTTAATCACAAAACAAAAACGAATCTCTACCTCTTTGTCGCATTTAATTTAAAATTATTTAAATTTCCATTGACATTAATTAATGTAACCAGGTAACATACGATGATTGCGGATAGGATACTGTGCCGTGACTTTTTAAACATGTTTTCACCTTTGTTTTGATTTTTTTTTTTTAATTTTGCTTCTACTATCCTTCTACTATCCTGAAGAACGCAACACAACACAACAAAGGCACGCATACACACAGAGTTAGCGAATGCAATGTGGACACCACACAAGGATTAAAAAATAAAAAAAATAAAAAACTTTTCCCTTTATTCAGATTAGCCTAGTTTTATGCTGGAATTTTTTCCTTTTTTTTTGTAAAAGAAATAAAATTCCACAAAAATTACGATTTTTTTAGGGGTTGTTTTTTTTTTGCACTACTTTTTGTCCCTAAATTACCATAAAACAAAACAAAAAAAATGTGTGTGTGTACGATGCGTTAAATTCTTCTTAGTATTAGTAGAGTTCCAAGGAAGAATTATTTTCTTCGTATTAATACATGTAAGACAAGGGGTTGTTGTTCCTTCTATTAAATGGTGTTATTGTATGGTAAAACAGGTAAAAAAAAAAAAGAAAAAAAACCCTTGGTATAAACTAACACCAAAATAAAAAAAAAATGTTTTTATCAAAAAAAAAAAAAAAAACACACACACAACGAGAGAGAGTAGATTTATTGATTACAAATTTATCCTCAAAACAATTGAATTTATATTATTAAACAAAAAAAAAATTTTTTTATTTGATTTATTAATAAATTAATTTAATTTAATTTAATTTAATTTAATTTAATTTAATTTAATTAATCTTCTTTCTTTTTTTTTTTGTGTATTTTAATTAATTAAAATAAAAACAAAACAAACGAAAACTGATTGTACGTATATTCTGCGGCCATTTTTCGTTATTGTAAACATAACACAAATACATTGATATGATTTTTTTTCAATAAACAATGGTTCACCCATCAATCTGTGTGTATTATGTGGTAATGTGTTGCGCATGTTTTTATCCATCTGTTATTTACAGTTGGCTGATTTATCCACATTTTTTTACAGGCGCACATGTGCGTTATGTACGTACACCGGGTAACGGTTTATAACATTGATGCCATAAAAAGCAGACAAAGTATTTGTATTTTTTGAAAAACCAACCAAAGTTATAAACCGTTATTTTACTATAACGAATATTTATGTAAACGTTGCATAGATAACGCAACGGTTTTTATAGTGATTTCGCCAGAGACACAATTCGTTTATTGCGTATCAGTTATAGCCGCTAAATAGCACGTGGTTCATTTAATCTAACGGTGACTGTCGCTGTTACCGCGATTACATCAACGTTGCCAACCGCATTTTATGCGTGAACAAAAATTTTTATTTTTAACTTTTACTTGGCTGGAAACAACAAGCCCACTTAAAATTGTGTTCTTTTTTTGTTTTTATTACAGAAGAAAATTTTTTTTGATTTATTATCGACAGTCAATAACAGGAGGGGGTGTAATGGGGACCCCAAAATAAAAACAAAAAGCCAAAAATATTTTTTTTTTATTTTGGAAAAATAGTGAAATGAAGATGAGGAGATAAAATGATGAAATTAAAAGCGTGGAGCAGGTGTGACACCAACACACAGTCGATAATTATTAAAATGAGAAGAAAGGAATTTTGAATGGAGGAGGATAAATCATATTTGCTGTTGTTTGTTTGTTGGTTCCTTTAGTTTTTTATTAATAATCCAAGGGTAGGTAAACCTGGTTGCTTTAAATTAGTCGCGTTTTTCTATCACTGATTTTGGTTTTGTGGGAATATTTTGTGTGTCAATGGTAAATCGAATTGTACTGCCGAATTGTACCATTGTACCACGTATGGAATCACCGAATTCTACTACCAAATGGAGCGACCGACTGGTACCACCATGTCGTATGGAATCACCGAATTCTATCAACAATTATTACTATCAAGAATTACCGAATGGAGCATCGGAATGGTACCACCAAGTCGTATCATCGAATTCTGCCACCAAATTGTATCACCTGAATGGAATCACCGAAATCTACCACCGAACTGGACCACACGCACACATTAAAACTCACGATTGGCAACACCTGAAAACCACATAAACCACGATTTTGTATGGAAATTTTAATAAAAATGCTGGAGAGCAAAGGAACCCTGAGTTAAATATAGAAAAAAAAACGAAAAAAATTTTTCATAAAAATAAATAACGATTCGTGCGGTAGAGAAACCCATTAAAACCGTATTGCGTGGGCGGCTTTATTATGAAAAACTATTATTATAACCTTTCCAATTCTGCAGAGCCCGTCGATTTTTACTCATATCTTTCACAATTTTCATCACCAATAATAACTCTACGTGTACGGCTGTTGCGTTGTTAGAAAAAAAAATTCTCTTCTTTTTTTTCTTTTAGATTTAAGATTTTTTTGTCACCACATATTTGAAACGGATAAACAGGTGCGCAATTTATCCAGCGTGTGGCCATACAAAAAAAAGAAAACAAATTTTACAGTTTTCTTTTTGACTAAATTCACTAAATTAACAAACAAAATTCCAGATAGCAGAAATTTTTTTTATTCGTTTTTTTTTTGTTTTACAATAAATTTATGGATACCGCGAACGGCATACGCATATGTTGTGTGTGGCTACTGTAAAAAAAAAACAGGCGAGGAAAATTTGTCCGGAAATTTTTTAATTTTTAATTTAATTTTCAGTTGTCACACCTAGGTGTGTGTGTGTGTGTTTGTGCTTGTAAGTAGGTAGGTAAATAATAACAATAATTTATTGTTATTATTTAACTACTCTGTCGTTATTTATTTAGGGCTCATGGGTACAACACAAACGGTAAATTTTAAGGTAAACAAACTGATAATACGCTGATATAGCAACCAAATTTTTAAGGTTTGGCGGCATCACACAACTTTACAGCCAAAAACAATTTTTTAATATTTTTTTTTTTTTGTTTTTTTGCATTCGCACCATAATTCGTGGATATAAACAAAAAAACAAATAAAATGCCCTGCCCTAGAAAAATTGAAAAAACAAACAAACAAATCGCATCGTCCTATCCCGCTTTTTTGCTTGCCGCAACAACAACAACAGCAACAATCGAATTAAAAAAAAAAAATTTCTTATCAAACTAAATTCGCTATCAGTTTAAACATCAAGTGCAACAACAATAACAGCGGCTACAACAACAATAACCAACAAAAAAAACAACAAAACCGACTTAGGCCCTAAATGTTATTTAATAAAATTACGCATGTGCAGTATTATTGTAAAATTGGCAACGCGAACGTCTTATTTAAGTAAGGAAATTTTTTTTTTTTTCATTTTTCTTTCTTTCAAAGTGTACAAGCCCTCAGTGTCAACAAGCCCCCAGTGTACAAGTGATAAAGGAGAAAAAAAAGAGAAATAGGGGCAGATGCAACAATTTGTATTTTTACCGGATTAATTACTTAACCAAACAGATTGCGGGGGGCGCTAACAATAGGATTTTTGTAAGTAGTTTTTTTTCCCCGGTTTTTTAGTTTTTCATTTAATTAATTAAGTAAAAAAAAAAAAAAAAACCGCCAAAAAAAATTAATGACTAACAGATTTAACCTAGTTTTACCATCGAAACCCCGCACTGATTCTGAAATAAGAAATTTATGAATCGGTCGGGATAGGTAAGTAATGGAACGAACCGATGAAAGGATAAAAGGAAGCAAAAAAAAAAACCACAAATATCGTTATCGAAATTTTCTTTTTACATTTTTTTTTACCTGTAGAAACAACCCCACGGTTGGGGGTCGTCGATTACATACGAATGATTATTGTTTTAATGTACGATTCGCAAATGGACGAACAAACGATGTGTGTGTATTGTGTGCGTGTGCTGTGTATTTACTGGGGTTATGTACTGGTCTCATGATGCCACTTAAATTTTATGAGAAAATTAAATATTAATAAACCCGAAAGTGTATCAAGAATAGATTGAAACAAATCAACCCCATCGATACGGTTAATAATCGGTGGTGGTGGTGTTGGTGGTGGTGGTGGTGGTTTTGGTGGTGGTGATGTTGATGGTTGATGGACTACATAAAAAACAAACAAACAAAAAAAATCGAAAAGAACTAAAAAAAACAACTTTTTAAAGAAAAATAATAATTTCTAAATAACAGCAGGGGGGGTCCTACGTACATTTCCCCAATGAACAAACAAAAGAAGAGAAAAGAAAAGCAAACTAAATAAATAAATAAATTTTTTTGTACATCAGACCCCCTTGACACATCAATGACTAACGATGACGATTAATGAAATTTTTTTTATATGCAACGTTCGACCACTACAAGAAGCTAGAATGAAATCAACAGAACGTAACGGGTGCCCCCTAATATGTTGACCTACAAACATCATTATTGTCGTCATTAATAATAATAATAATAGTGGTGAAGATTGTGGTGATGGTGGAGACTGTGGTGGTGATGGTGGTGGTGGTGGTACCACCGATTAATTTCCGTTTTAAAGAAAAAAGTAAAAAAAAAACAAATTTTTCTCATTTCATCCTTTGTCTTTATCATGCCTTAAACTTCTTGTAAAATACAATAAATAAGACCACCAACCACGTTCAACCCACATACGCGATATAAACTTCCTATCACAATTTGTATGTGTGTGTGATTTTCAAACGTCAACAGGATATTTAATTGCAATCAACCAAAAAAAAAAAAACATTTAATCAGCTTTAATCACAGGTAGACAAAAAACAAAAAAAAAAAAATTTCCGATATCATCGGCGACAGACAAAAAGATAAAGAAAAAAAAATTAAGAGGCTAAAAAAAACCCCCAATGTGAAATTTTTTTTGCTTTTTTGTTTTTTTTTTCCATTTCTGTTTGTGACAAATTTTTTCATTAAAAGATCAAAAAATAAAGGAAAAAAAAATTCGCGTGGAACGGTACCACAAACAGTAGCAGCAGCAGAAACATCAACAACCGAAGCTTTATAGTAATTAACTCGCCATGTGATTCGCTACTGTTTATAAGCCAGCAACAAGCTCATTCCATCCGTTCCCCATTAGAAATTCTTTTTTTTTTTCGCTTCCTTTCTCTACACAATTCCCCATTCCAAAGCTAAATTCTTTGTAGAAGAATCTGTAAAAAAAAAAAGCGACAAAAGGCAGCACTCACCACCCTTCAACAATAACACAGCAGCAACAGCAACAACAACGGTTCCTCCCAACCCATCATCTCATCATCTTTATTATCCGATTAAGAAAGAAACGAAAAAATTGCGCCATGGGTGACATGGGTAAACACAGGACAAGGAAAATAAAGAAAATAAAGAAGAAAAAAAAAGAAACAAGAAAATTCCATGTCAATAACACAAAAGTTGATGAGTAAACAGTAATCCTACCTAATAACCGGGTCACCAACACTTCCAAAATAATCTTAATTAAAGAATTTTTCAATCAAACAAACAATCACCCACCCATCGCGTAACCAATGTACGATCCCCCAGTATGTGTGGGTGTTGGAACTTTATCGAAAACTCAGTAAACAATCAAATAGGCAGCAAAAACCCATCAAACCCAAAAAAAATCCAAACTTTACGACTTAAACTACTTCGAATAAAATCATGCAGGACGATTACCACCAACCAGCAAACCACCCACCCATAAACCCACTTTTAATCGCTTTTATTACGGAAACAATTCTGGAATTTTTTTTTTCTTCCCTTATTGACAGAAAGTGAGTAGAAAATGAGGCATCATGACATGACTGCATATTTTTTCTTTTCCTAAAAGGTGAGTGGGTGGTGAAATATGAAATTTACTCAGTGAAAATGATCACATTCGACATGTGTCAGAACCAGAACAGATTAAGTTCAGTCATCAGAAATCTTTTGTCCTTATTTCACTTGTTGTTGCCGTTATTATTCACATCATAATAAATAAATTAAACCGATTATTACCGGATAAAATCCAATTCCAATAAAATTTGTCGCGAAATAGTTTTTTGCCAAAAAAAAAATTGTCAAACATACACGTTGTATGGATGTTGTATGGCTTTTTTTTTCCTGGGGTGATGGTAATGATAATTTGTCAATTCAGCAATACACAGTAAATATGACATAAACACCACCACCACCACCATCACCATCACCACCCCCAACCGCTAACAATATTACAACAGCATCACAATCATAATAAAAATGAAACTAAATTAACTTGAGGCGACAATTGTGTTGTCGACAAGAATACATAAACTATGTGGATTCGGGTGTTAATGTGATGTGCGGTGGGATGATAAACGTACTACGAGTAGATTAACCAAAATGTATTTCGGTTAAAATTTGATGGTAATTTCCCATTACTATGCAACTAGGTGACTTACCAACTAACCAACTAGCTAATTTGACTAACTTAGCTTCTGTTTAGTCTACAGGGTGGTTTATGGTTGTGGCTTGTACTGGTCAATTATGGTTATTATGAAAAGTCTTGAAAAGTTTTCAATAAATTTCCGAGAAATTTTCCGATAAATTTTCCAGAAATTTTTCATATAGAAATCGAATTGATGACCGTTTAGACTGCCAATTATGGCAAAACGTTTCTGAAGTAAAATGATGAATGGGGGTTAAATGCTGGCGTGTCTACCTGATTGATTTGTTGCCACCTGCATTAGTAAACGAATTTCGTCTTTCTCTTCAATTTTTAAATATTTTTTTTTGTACCATAAAGTTGGTAAGCCGTAAACAACAAGAAAAAAAAACACACACAGCACACTCGCGACACACACAAAATTATTGTCAGTCCGCGTACAAACCACCCGTATTATCCAGGAATATTTATGTTTAGTCAATATTTATCCCAATATAACTTGTGGTCGGTCCCACCATATACATAACTAAAAAAAACCGATCAAAGAATTTTTAAAACAACAACCAAACCCTCCAACACTCCCACCTCCCACACTAACCAGCTTTTAAGTTATTAGACGACCCGATCGAATGGGAATTTACTGATAGGTATTATGGGAGGAATTTTATTATACACACAGCATGACACAGAAAGAAAAAAATCATCGTACGTAATAATTTTATTTTTGTTTTAAAAAAAAAACCTGTGTTGCCTCCCTAAAAAACCCTAACTAGACCCCGATAAAAATTAAAAAAGAAAATGTTTTTTTTTTTTATTTTGCATCACCCGTTGCTGTTGTTTGTCTCACTTTAAAATAATAATAAAAAAAACCGATAAAGGGTAAACGAGCGATTTCCAATGCCACCATCCACCATCCGCAACACAAACACACACCACCGCCACCAGCCAGCAGTTATTTTGTTGAAAATTTATTGGTCACTTTGTGAAATTACGGTCACGTAGTCTCTTCACCCGATACTTGTTTCGTGTTTTTCGCCTTTTTTTTATCGTTTTTTTGTTTCCACCTCTTCCTTTGGTTACTTTTTGGCGTTTTGTGAATTTTTTTACAGCATTTTTGCATTTACGGTTAAAATTTCTTCGTTTATTACGTTTTGTTGATTTTGTACCGCAAGATGATGGTAGAAGCAGAAGAAAAAACCAATAATCAACCGCAAACCCAAGTATTTATTTTTTCGTATGCGGTTTAAACAATTTGATACTTTTATTCCCCTTTTATATAAAATGAAACCGACCGGTTGTACCTCTGCTACCACTGTGTACATCACATCATCTTAGGATTATGACGGGATGGATTATGACGGGGTTGGGGATGGATTAGGGGTTGAAGATTATCGGATATTTTCCTATTAAGACTAAGACCTCAGCTCAATAACACTAATAACGATTTTGAAGATGAACAAAATAAAAATGTTTTCTTGCCATTTCTCAATCAAACCAAAAACCACTCTCAACCCAACACACCCACACCCCATTCCATAATCACCACTACCCCCAGCGCGATGGTTTTTTTTTGTACTTTCTTTTTTAAAAAAAAAATTCAACGTTTGCAACTGGTGTTGTCCCCTTATTCCGAATAATAATAACTTTTAAGTTGAAAACCGGCTACCGCCCAACAAAACGGGTAACCTGAAACCGAACAATTTATTGTAAATTATTGTGCTCACGGGACAGGCGAACGAACGGGCGATAAAAATTTCTCATTCCATTCGAATCCAATGAAAAAGGTTTATATTCTGAGTCTGACCGTGAGTCAGCGACAGCCATCCAGTTTGTGTTTGCCACTGACACCAAAATAAAAAAAAAAACGATTCTTTGATCAATTTTTTTTCGTTTGTTGCCCTCCCAACAAAACATAACCATCGTCTAAAGTGGCATAAAAAAAACCAGCACACCACAATTTAGTTTTTTCTTTTCTTTATTGACGTTTACATCATTCCATTTTATTATTAATAATCGAGAATCGAATTAGAAAACTCACAAAGGAAGGAACGTGTGACGTACAACGACAAACCAGTCATTCAATCAATTCACCAATTCAGTTTGTAACTAATTAAGAGAAGAAAAATCACGATCTGCACTCCAATATTCCTAACAACCGAATTCTAGAACAATAATTGTGTTGTTCTCGGGGTGACTGGATGTACTGGAAAAATTTTTTGTATTCATTCTGCTTTACTGCATAAAAACGATTTGATTGCACGCCTTGTAATCGATGCATGTTAAATGTCACGGTGTCGCCGTGTATTTTCTTGTTAATTTATGCCAGTAGCAACAGCATCACAATAATACCCAAGTACAACCTGTTCACCAATGAATTAGCGATGAAATCAATTACCGTAAACAATGGGCCTTTGTTTTCTAGGTAAAAATTGCATTAAAATCGCGGAATATTTTTCTTCTTCATTCATTTCGTTACGTTTAATTAGAGGAAATTTTTTTTGATTCAATGTTTTCTGGTTACAATGCAACACTTAAAAGATGCTGCTACTGTTTCAAACAAATCAGTTGCCACAGAAACCACCAGAAAACCAGACATTGACGGTTTTTTTTTTTTTGAAAAAATTTTATTTTTTTTATTTTACCTCTTTCATACCTCATCCTCATTCCCGTCGTTGTTAATTAAGTGAAAAATTACAAAAACCACATGTCTGCCAGTGTTGTTAATTTAAACAAAAAAAAAATTATTACCGTTTGTATCATCAACACTCAATTTTCCATAGAGGAAAAACAAAAAACCAAAAAAAATTTTCGGTTGATAGAGAAAATTCCGAAGAAATTCCCCCCTGAAACAAGCTATACAAGGATGCAAGAGGGGTTTTTTTTTATCATTTTAATAATAATAAGGGAAGAGAGTAAAGTTCAAACCCCCCAATAACTCCATCATACTCCATACACTGTGGTTTTTATGTAAAGAAGAAAAATTTGACGAAATTTGAACCAAAAAAAAAATTAAAATTAAAATTCGTCATAGAAAGAAAGAGTAACCCCTACTCTGGGTGTAAATACAGGGTTAAAGGGGTTAATGGATGGTCCATCCTTCTGAGCATATTCATTATCATGTTTTGCCTCATTATTATCCATATAACCCATCTGTTTTAGTGTAAAAATATTTAAAAAATTCTATTGATGTCGTTACAATGTAATCGTACTCGTTGTCGTCCTCGTTATCGTAATCAAACTCGTAATCGTACTCGTAATCATACTCGTAATCGTAATCATAATCGACAAACTCGTCACACCAACAAAACTATAATAAAAAAAATTCGATAATCGCTATTACATTACTTTTATTTTTTTTGGGGTGGAAAATTTTATGATGGAAAGAGGATGTAATTCGGGATTTAGTGAATTTTTGAGACTAAGAAATAATTTTACTGAAACCAGTGTGACATAGCAGTGACGTTTCTACCAAAAAAAAAAAAAAAAAAAAAAAATATTACACAACTGCACCCTCTTCCACCAATATCTGATAATAATCAGAAAAAAGAGCGAGGAAAAAAACAAGTTTTTCCGTTAGGACGGCTTAATTGTTCCGGATTTAGTCTAAAAGGGCATTGATTACCCTAAAGTAACGAAGGTAAAACTACTGAAAAATATTTCAAGGGATTTTACCTTCTGAAAGATGTGTCATGACGCTTTCAGGTCTTGCATTAATTAAATTTTTACAAAATTCGACCACTAATTCTAACCACATAGAAACGCCACTGGTTCCACTGCTTTCACTACTTACAAATCTTCTAATCTAAAAAAAAAAAAAATTCACTAAACTCCTATAATAATCGATGGGAAATTTACTTTTAAGCTTAACCAATGGATTTTCCCATTTATTAAACAACGACGACGACAACAACAACCAACAAAAAAAAGCATGAAAATTCCGATAAATTCTTACAAAATTTCAACTTTTTACTGAACTAAACCAAACGACATAAACAAACGAAGTAAAAAAAAAATTATTTATAAATTATTTCTTTTATCGGTATATTTACCGGTTTTATAGTAATAAATTCCCTGAACCCTGAATCAACCCAGAGGTCATATAATTGGTAATAAAACGCGTGCAATGAAGTTTTTTTTTTATTTTTTTCTTCTTTATTATTTATTATCGTACGCGGATGAAGAGGTTGGGTGGGTTTGGTTTTTATTTTTTTTGATAAGAGGATGGGTGGTTGTTGAATTTTATTAAACTAGAAAAAAAAATAGCAAAGATTCTAAAGTCACACGCAAGTCTAGTGGTTGAGGGTTTTTGTTTCACTTCTGCATCCGTCTCTACATTTCTATTGCATTGTTATTGTTATGACCGCAGTTATGAGTCGTAATGCACACTTGCCAATTTCGCAATAAAAGTTGAAATAATAAGAATAAAATAAACACAAACAAAAAACCGCATAAAACGACCCCCCCCAGTAATTGTTTTCTTCAATCCTTTTATAGCATAAGAACGTACCGTACCGTGCAAACGGTTAAAAATCAACCAAAAAAAAAAAACCTTCTTTACAAGTGCTGCACAAGTGCTGCAAAATCATAATAATTAACAAAAAAAAAAAAAATAGTCGAAAGTCGTCAAATTATAATAACCGAATAGAACAACAACAACTACTAACACGTGTTACATACGTTTACGCAATTATTAACAATTTCTGAATTCAGGATTTATTCTCCTTTGATTGTTTAGCTTAAGCTCAATACAAAACGGATTACAAGTGGTTAGAAGGTGCTTTGTACGCAATATGTAACAACAACGAAATTATCCAACAGCCAGCAATATTATTGTAAATTTTATTTCGGTGTATTTATCACACAGCTTAAAATTTCTATTGTTGTGCAAAAAAAAAAATGAAAAAAAGATTTTCTTACAAAATTCATTTTCGCGTTCGAAATAATCCGAAATATCGTACAGCGGAGGAAAACATGAATGAATGACTGACTGACTGACTGACTTAACAGTCGAACCCAATTTAAATTTTCCGTTTTTTTTTTTTTAAACCAGCCCTACTATGTACAATACCCACCCCGACATACAACCATCTCACACCACCCAACACCACCCAACGAAATATGTTTCAATTTTTCAATAGAACAGAATTATTTTTTTTTTATTCATTTTTTCATTCATCTACGGTTCCTTTTGTTGTGATTTATTTTGTGTGTGTGTTTATATGCAGTGTATCCACCCTACTTGCCACATTTGCATATTGTTAAAATGACACTTATCAAGCCCATCGAACGGCTTTTTTTTTCTGTGTGTGTTTGTGGGTAAAAAAAATAAAAAAATCTTATTTAATGAGAACGCAAAAGAGGACACACACACACACAATGAAAAGAAGAAAAACTAGGAGTAGGATGCAGTAGGAAAAAAAAACATCAATCGTATTAAGGGAAAAATCAATTAAATAAAACGCGAAATAAAAAAATTGTGTGTTTAGTGGAAGATGGATTACACACAAAAAAAAATCCCC
Source organism: Ptychoptera albimana (assembly GCA_961205885.1). Classification (NCBI taxonomy): domain Eukaryota; kingdom Metazoa; phylum Arthropoda; class Insecta; order Diptera; family Ptychopteridae; genus Ptychoptera; species Ptychoptera albimana. The sequence goes on along the minus strand of OY540807.1, from coordinate 139,996 downwards.
TACATTGCTCCTCATTGTTATAAAATTATAAAACTAAAAATAATCAAGGATTCAATAACAAAACAACGATAATTAAAAAAAAAAAAAATGTATTTGATTGATGTGGGGATGAGTTTAGGGTGGGTTTTAGGGTGGTGATTGGTATTAAGGTTAAAACAAACTAACAAACCGCTAATTGTGTAATAATGAACACAGTTCATAATGATCGAGTGTGTGCTAAACAACAGTTGTTCAATTTATGTATTAGGTATAGGATAAAACGCCAAAAAAAAAAAAAAAATGGGTAACAAATAAGCCAACCAATCACCCAACCACCGAGCCACCCAATTCATCACTATGGGTTTGGAAACTCTAATGAGTTTTGTTTTTCTACAGCAAAACCAAAACGCAAATTATTTCCATCAGCATCATGGTGATATGTGTGCTGTGTCTGTGTGTGTTTAGTATTGGTGTGAGAATTTGGATATTAAATACCCTTAATGAGCCCTCATCTATCACTAACTGTCACATAGATGGTTTTTTTTATTTTTTTTTGTTACATCGCATAAACGTGCCCCACATCGATATGTGACGAAGTTTTTTTCTCTGTTTTTTGTTGCCACATTTATCGCTTAACGTTCTAATAGAGAAAAATACAACCACCCCGCCACCTCATACACAAACCACCCATTTCTTTTCATTACATGATGGCTCAATATGGTTAGATGATAATTTCTATGTAATTGAAATGGGGGGGGGGGGTTAGTATAGTAATCTAGGGGGTAGTTTTTAGTAAAATCAACATTCATGGATTTATTTATTTTTGTGTATTTTTTTCACTCATTCAATACGACAGTTGTACGACGAATGACAAGTGGTGTAGATTCATTCACGTACACAGTGGGTAACACCGTGGGTAACACAGTTAATAAAAGGATAGATGGATAAATAATATGCGACACGATAGCGATGTGACAAGGTGAGATTTATTCATTTTGATAACAAAAAATTAAATGAACAACAACAAGAAGAAGAGCAGCAGCAGCAACAAAAAACCACAACAAGAATGGTGAAACGTGTCGTACCGTTATTATTATTAATATTATTATTGTTAACAGTGAAATTTACAAACATTATGCATCCACGCACCCACGCACCCATTCACCCACATAAATTAAATAAAACAGAAATTGAATTCGTGTTGCGGGAAAAAATAAAAATAGAAACATATATTGGTAAGTGTTGGGATGGCTAGATGGAATCTATCTGTGTTTATCTATGTTCAAGAGTTTGTGGATAGTGGGTGGTTACACATTGTTGGTTTGGGGCCGATAGCTTATTGACTAAATGATTGAATGTTGGGTAGTTTTGACTGACTGACTGATTCACAAACAGGCAAACTGATTAACTGGTTTGCCAACAATTTCACAGCTAATATATCCATAAATCAACATAAAATATAGGAAAAAGCAGCAAAATTCTATACGGAAAATTGTTCATTTTGTTTTTGTAGCAATTTTTTACCACCCTTTATTACTTGTAAACATTTAAATTTCAAAATTGAATAAAGCAGCAGCAGCAACAGCAGCCGCATCACCATCACCATCACCATCCAATCTCTTACCTCAACCGATTATTATTCTATTTAAACGTTAATATGTCCGATCAAATTTTATCTAAACCACAATTTAAGTCTCTATTGCATCTACCAACAACTGATATCCGGTAATCAAAATTTAATTTTGTGTATCAATGACAAAAAGGAATATTGAAACATGTTTTAGTGAAACGTGTTTCATGTTTCATGTTTCTTTATAGTGAAACGGTGACGATGACGGTGATGACAATGACGTTACAAATCCGATAATCATCAAAACGGTTACAAAATGAATTTTAATTGGACTGGGGATTTGTTTGTATTCACGATGACAGTATAAATAAAAAAAAAACGCGAAATACAATAGCGGATCAATAAATGTGAGAACGTGAAACAAACGAGAAACAGATAAGAAACAGATAAAAAAAAATTATAATAAAAAAATCGCAAATCAGGACTAATGTGTCGCTTGACAGTTTGATTTGATTCCACCGCTTTGTATTCAAAGCCGACATCATTTCGCTCATTGTGATTTGTTTTAACCATTTATTTTTTTTATTTTTCTATAGCATAGGTGATGTACCCAACAATAGCGGCACCATCAGTCTTCAAATGAAAAACTAACTGGATTGTCCGGAGATCGAAATATATTGACAACGGGTGTGATTGGTTTGTTTTTTTTTTTTTGTTTTTTTCCCATCATCATCATCGTCCGTCTTATTTAATTGTAAAAATTCCTATTTTTCGCACACAGCTGTTCCCTTATATACTGTGAAATTTTAATTAATTAGTTATAAACCGGGAGCGGGGAACAAAAACACAACAACAAGAACAACAACAACCGCAATCTAAGGTGCCGGATACAGCGTTGTTTGAAAAAAATAAAATTTTCTACTTCTTATTTTCGTAACATTAAAGATCGCGCATAATTATGCATTTATGACGTTAAGTAATTTATGATTGCAACAAGAGAAAAAAAAAAAAAACCGCGACACCAAAGTACTCTGCATACAGGAAAACAGAAAATTTCAGAAGAGAATGAAAAAATGTTTGCCTTTTTTTCGAAGGATATAATACGTCAAAGTGATGGGTGTATTAAAGGGGTTACGGGTGACGGGTGTACCCGGTATATTAAAATTTATTTACGGTTCGAAGTGAAATTTTTCCATCACCTTCTTCTTCTTCTTCATCAGCTTTTTTTTTTTGTTACACTTTTCAAATTATCCGCCGCTGTATGCTGCTGCTGTTGCTGCTACTGTTGTTGTTGTTGTTGTTGTTGCTACTGTTGTTGCTGATGCATTTCACACGTTTATCGTTTTTGTTTGTTTGTGGCTTGTATGTGTGTCGTCCGTGTTGCCTTTTTGTGTTTTTCTTTTCATTTTGTGACTCTTTACCGATTTTATTTATATAAATTCAGAACGGAATGCACCTGTTTTCCATATATCCGGTTGTACTAGTCACAATTTATTTTTTTTTCTTCATTTTCTCTCATCCTTCTTCATTTTCTACTTTATCGTTGTCATTTCCTTCGAGTGTTTTTTTTTTTGGTTCAATCTACACATCGCATTTTACAGCAACAAAACTTTTATTTTTTTTTTTAAATTCCTATTTGCGATTTTTTGTTGTTTTTTGTTTCTAATAATGAATTTTCTGCGCATGATAATTTGTCTTAAATATTGAAAATGAATTTTTTGTGTGACACGGGTTTTAATTCATGTGTTTGCAAGCCAACAACAACAACATCATCAATATCAGCTGCAGCATCTAAAGCAGAAGCATCAGCATCAACAACAGCAATATCAACAACAACAACAACAACAGCATCAACAACAACAACAACAATAACATGAACAACAACAAGATCAACAACAACAAAAATATCAACAGCAATAGCATCAACATCACCAACGATTCTGATTTTATGATTAGACGAAAAGAACAAAAGGAAATAAAAAACAAGGAAAAATTGGTAATTTTTTTTTTTTTTCTTGTTTTTGTCCCCACATAACAACGCCTGCGCTATATAAATATTTTTTTTTTGGAGTCTAATGGGCGGATAATAATACAAAGACTGAACTGAATTCCTCTATTGTTTACAAGGATTATCCGGTTTGTTTTTTTTTCTTTCTTTTTTTTTTGTGGAGACTTTTCGATCTATCTTCGACTATGTAGAATTTTTTATTTTTCGTTTATTTGTAACTCCCACGATTGTGTGTGTTTGTGTGTGTGGCGAACTGAAATTTTCTTTTCCTTTTCTATAGAAAATCCTTGTCTATGTAAATATCTTTTGTATCCCATTCAAAAGAAAAGAAAATAATTATTATTATTAGAGGATTCACCCAGATGATAAGGATACGAAAAAAAAAAATTTCTTCTTTTTTTTTGTGTGGGTTTTATCCCTTTGTTTTGTGTGTGGGTGTGGATGTGTGTGTGTAAGGGTGGTGGAGCTCTGTATACTTTTATGTGCTCAATACACAAAATATTTGTTTAAAGGGCAATTTAACAGCAACAACCAACAACAGCAACAACCTACAACAGCAACCAAAAACCGTTTTTCTAAATGCTCAAATTCCATAAAAGCTCCTACACAAAATATTTCGTTGGTTGGTTGATTGGTTTGTTTGTTTGTTTGTTTGTTTCTTTTTTCTTGCTGGATACAAAATCCTAAAACAATATGCGCTTGCGTTTCTATTCTATACGACAGGGTAGAAGATAAACAAAAAAAAAACAAAAAAAAAACAAAAAAACTGAAGACACAAAAGCAAACAAAAGGCAAACAAAAATAAAACCGATTTTTTTTTTGCTTTTTTCCTTTTTTCATTTCTTTCCTTTATCACAATTGGTTTGATATGTGTGCCGGGGCATGTTGATGCTGAGGATTTAATCCTACCACTGCCACCAATGCTTGTTGGCTTGACGGTTTGTTGGTGATGTTGTTGCTTCTTCTGCTGTTGCTGCTGCTGTATCCAATTTGTTTGTTTTGGGATCTCTCTGTTCTCCTTCTCTCTCTCTCACTCTCTCTCTTGTTATCTCCTTTGTTGTGTTATTTTTGTTAACACGATTTTAATTCTCCTTTTATATTTTTTTGCCTCTAACAATACCAATTGTAAAGAAATATGAAAATAATAAGAGGCGTGGCTTAATCCTAAATTATTTTTTTGTCTGTTTTTTTTTTAGAAGAGGCTATAGATAGAGGGCTGTGCATCCTTTACAAAACCAATAAAAAATACAAAAATACAGGAATCCAACACAAAAAATCCAACGAAAAAAATGCAAAAGACACACGAAAAACCCAACAAAAAGCCCTACATTGCCTAGTTAATTATTTTAAGAGAACATTTTTGCTAACCCTTAACCCACTTAAAACCTTTTCATTAATTTTTTTAAGGTTTTTTGTGCAGAATTTTTGGTGGTTGGAATCAAAAAATTCCAACATTGTTATGTCGGTGTTCGTGGTGTTCCACGAAATTCTTTATTGAATAAAATAAACGAACGAATAAACCGATAAAGTACGAAATAAACACGAAAAACAACACGAATAAACACGAAACGATAAATGAAAAACGAATGTGAACAGTGTAAAAATCCTACATAAAATTAATTAAATTAAAAAAAAGTAGCAAAATAAAACAGGTGGCAGCTCTCATAGTTTTTTTTGTTTTTTTTTTTTTTTTTTTTTTTTTTGCTGCTTTTGCTTCTTCTTTGAATTTTCTACCAGAAAATTTTTGTTGATGGATAACAACACCGACCATGTCTAGCCTTAATTAACTCCATAGAGAAAAAATTTCCCTTCTTTTTTTGTTTTTATATATAAAAAATTCCATTTGGTTTGACCTAATTTTTCTGCAATAACAACAACAACGAACGGTCAAATGGACGAACCATTATGGTAAATAAAATACTTTAACCTGTGAAAATTTCGTATTTTTTCTTCAACCTTAAAAACGTAAAAATCAAAACAATAGAAATTTCAATTAAGAAATGTAAAAAAAAATAATCAAATTTATTTTTTCATTTTAATTGATGGATAATTGTGTGAAGAAAATTTTTCCAGAAAAAAAAAAAATTCCTTAAAGCAAGAAATTTGCTTTAGTGAAAATTCTCATGCAAACAGCAAACACCCACACATTTATGTATGAATATAACAAAAAAAAACACACAGCGCAAGAGAGGAGAGGGCAAAACAAACGTTTATTTGTTTCTTTTAATACAAACAAAACAAAAAACAAAACAAAAAAAATCAACTCTCTGTTATAAATGGATGGGCGTGTTAAAATAGGCGGTGTTTAAAAGCAATAATAAACGTAATAATAATAATAAAAAAAAAATAATAATAATAATAATAATATCTCCCCACTTTATTGTTTACACTACATGTTTTATCCTTTTTGTGTTTTGTTCTATGTTCTATGTCCTGATGCCAGCTTACTTGCTACTTCCTTTGTAATAATCATGTAAATGTAGTTGTTAATGGAAATCTATGACAAAATCTACACACACCACATGTATTGTTAAGTAAAAAAAAAAAAAAAATTGTTTCTCATTGGTTGTTATATAAAATAAAACAGAAAACAAAAAAAAAAGAACTGTGGGTGTTGGGTGGTGGTGGTGATTGTGGTAGTTTTAGTATCAGTATTAGGATGGTTACCATACATTTCTTTTGTCTTTTATTAATTAATTAATTAATTAATTAAAAAAATATACTTTTAATTTACAAAAAAGGAATTAATAATAAAAACAACAAAAGGCAACACGAACACTAAATAATAAATTTAGACTCACACCCCCCGCCACCCAATACAATTAAATATATAAACGTTTTTTTTTTTGTGTAGAGATGAATTGTCGTTGTCGGTGTATTGTGATGCTGTGTGAATAGGAGATGAATTTTTTTTTTGTTTTGTTACTGCTGCTGCTGTTGTTGTTGTTTTTTTTTTTTTTTTCGTTTACAACACACGACTTGATGCTGCTGTTGCCTGCTATACAAACTGATGTTGGCCTGATGTGATTCAGTTGCAGTCAAACCGCGCACTGTGTATCAACAATACAAATAAGAGAAAAACGAAAAACGAACAGAAAAAAAAACGAAAAAGAAAGAAAAAAAAAATCAAAGACAACAAAAAAAAATAAAAAAGGCAAAAGAAAAGAAAAAATAATACAAAAAATTTTTTTTTTCTTTCTTTTATTTCGTTTTTTGTTTTTCCGGTTTAATTAAATTAAATTAAATTAAAAACAATTTTAAATTATTTTTGCATCTTTGAATAAAAATTAAGAAAAAAAATTTTTTTTTTCAAACTGTTTCACCACCCGTTTTGTTACATCAAAGAAAAAATCGCGAATTATTTTTTTTTTTGGTTAATTAAAACTCTACACACAAGAAATATTGTTAATTAGGCAACAAAACAACAACAACAACAACAACAACAACAACAACAACAACAACAACAACAACAACAACAACAACCACAACAACAACAAGAACAACAAAAAAAATTTTTTTTTGTTTTTCTTCTCCCAAAAGTAATTAAAAAAAAAACAAAAAGTTCGTCCTAAGCAAAAGGTTATCATATATCGCGCTCAATATAATGCGTGTGTGTGTGTATATGTGAATGTGTGTTGCTTGCTCTGTGTGTTTTATAGCTGTGTGTGTGTACTGGGCGTGTGTGTGTGTTAATTAAATTAATAAAAAAGAAGAGAAGAAAAAAAAACTTTTTTTTTTCATTGCAACTTTTGCGATTTTTTTCTTACAATTTTGCAATTAACAAAATGCGTAAAATAATTGTTTTTACTTTTTTTAATTAATTTAATTAATAAATTAAAGACAAATTTTTTTTTTAAGATTTTAACGCCACATTAATTAGTAATTAGTGGATTTGTGGTGATTTTTTGCTACAAACTACTGTTGTCGCTAATTCTTTCACAGCTTACCACTGTTACCACTAATTATTTTTCCTCTTATATTACTTAAAAAAGAACAAGAAAACTCCCCCCAAATCATCCTGATAATTCAAACGTGAAAAAATCAACGACACAACGAGTAATCAGAGCTTTTAATTGGCGGTAGTTGTGGGCCCTGTGTGTAATAGATACGAACAAAAACCCAATCACTCACCCACAATACAATTGTTTTCCGTAATGTTTTGGTTTTTCTTTCCTTTTGTTTATGGTGAAAATACAGAAGAAAAAAGGAGTAATAACCAGTTGCCCACCAATACATTTTAATAATAATAATAAAAAATAAAAATAAAAATAAAGAAATTTCCTACACCTAGCCAATGATAGTTGTTTGCCTCTTTCTAAGCAGCCAAAATAGAAATAGCTTAAATGGTTAGCATTTAGTCAGTTAGCTAAATAGTAAAAAAAGAAGAAGAAAAATACCAGCAAACCAAGCACCAACCAAGCCAAGTAACAAAAAAAAAAAAAAACAGCATCGTAGCAACAATAGCAACAATGCGACAAAACAATTCACAACCACACATCTGGTCCAGTTTATCTAGTTAGGAGTTTTAGTCAGTTGCCAATCAGTTGCAACGATCGTAACATCCAGCTTTGCCTAGCTTATCTATATTAAACATATCTATACTATATCTATATTAAACAAGAAAAGACAAACAAAAAAACGTAAAGCAAAAGTCGCGCTACGGTTACAACAACGCAGCGTAATCGTAATTAAAAAAAATTATTCATTTTTTTTTTTGTCTCAATCTAAATCTTTAGCTAGATGTCGATTGTCGTTTTGTTCGTTTAGTCGCATTTCGATTGTCTTATTTACAACAAATAAGTAACGAAATAAAAAAATAAAACTTACGCGTACTACACGTAATTTTCCGCGGTTTTCAAAAATTTTTAATCAGGTGCAAGTCAGGTCTACAAGTCAGGTGAATTTTTTACAACAACAAAAAAAATAGCAAAAATTTTTTTTCGCAAATAATCGCAATAAGGGTCTAACACCCTGAATAATTAAAAAAAAAAAAAAAGTTCGCGTGCTGTGTGTGTGATAAAATCTTAATGTTTCAATAAATGTTTCATCCGTGTTTCATGTATTGCACTCATGTTTCACATAAGACACTCCTTGTCTTTGCTGCATTGAAACAACGAAATTTAATTAATCAATTAAAATATTAATAAAAAAAATTTCTTCTCCCTTTCTCTCTCTCTCTCTCTTTCAGGATAATAAAAGAAAAAAAAAGATAATCTCGTAATTTAAACGGCAAAAAACTGTTTAATTAGTGACAAAAAACAAAAACAAAATAAAACAGTGTGTTCAAAGGTGGTAAAATACAGCCCGTCGAAAAAAAAAATGGGTGTGAATTGTCGTGTGAACAAGTGACGATGCTCAGGTGAATAAACCGCTTTAAACAAACAAATCAACATAAAACAAAACCGAAGACTGAAGACATCAAAAAAAATAAAAATGTTTTCGATGATGAAATAAAACGAAAAAAAAATAAATTTCACCTGTTCACACCGGGTCCTTCATAACCGTGAAACAAAACTATGCTATTTGTGTGTGTGTGTGTTGATCATCTTATTTGCGATAAAATTTATCGCGTTTCTAATTAAGTAAAGTGGGCATGTGGCGGCGGCCACCACCACTTTTGTGTGAATTTTTTCTTTTGTGCCATCAAACGTGCCGGGATTTAACCGGAAATACGAGAATTAAAAACGGAAAAAAAAAGTGAAAAGAGAAAAAAAATTTTAGGGAAAATTTTTTTTGTACAAAATTTCAACATTTTAGTGAGGGTGACGGTGGGTGTGTGTGACTTGTGACGTGAAAATTAGTGAATAAAAAAAAAAGCAAAAAAATGAAAAAGAAAATTTTTGGTTTTTGGTTTTAGTTTTTCGTAACGTAAGTGCGCAAAGATAAGCCGATCAGGTGTATAGCAGTAGCTGAACAACAGCACCATTAACACTAGTAAAATCCGTTGGAGGACAAACGGGATAGAAACAACAAAAATAACAACAAACAACGGACAACAACAAGAAGCAAAAAAATTTTTGCGAATTTTTTTTTGTCGTTGCATAGCTAATCCACGCACGCACGCACGCACATACTGGAAAACTTTTAACAGGGGTGGTGTGATGTTTTGATATTTTATTCAAAAAAAAACCCCCAAACAAGCAATAAATAAATTTTATGTTGTTTCTATCAAATCATCGAAATACTGATTTAAGGTAAATTTCAATAAATTTATTTATTTATTTTTTTAATTATTTACATAAAAAACCTTCCACTACAACTACTATCGCCTTTAATTAAGTTTCATTTCCCGATCATGGGTAGTCAATCAAACAAAAAAAAAATTCCTAAAACATTCCTCAAAAAAAAAATTCGCATTGTGTTTGTTAATAATTAGGAAATAAATTAATGTGGGTGGGAATTTTCAGGCGAATCTTCTCACCTGAGCATAAAGAATGAAAAAAAAAAAAAAAAAATTCCTTTAAAATGCGTACAAAAAAAAACCAATCAAAATCCCTGAGCACAGCGTTTTTAAGGAAGAAATTTTTTTATTTTTTTTTCTTTCTCTTTTTTTTTTGTTTTTTATGTTCAAATTGTGGGTTCAATTAGCGGATAGTGCAAAACGGTGTCTTATTCTTGAGAAAAAAAATCATCTTTCACCCTTATTTGCAGTAAAAATAATTTTTTTTTTAATTTCATCACACAGAAAGGAGGAGAAAAATTTATTTTTTTGTATTAGAAAATTTCATTGCTGTTGTTGTTGTTTTTTAGAAAACATGTTTCTCATTTTGTGTTTCTTGTTTCTTGTTTTGTGTTTCTTGTTTTTATTTTTTCTGTTCTATGTATGCGTATTGAATGTATTGCAACTGATGATGGGCACAACAAAAAAAAACGTTTTGCTGTTTCTGTTGTTTCTGATGTTGTTGTTTTATTTTTTCATTTTATTTTTTCTGTTAACTGGTAAAGGCGACTCAAGCGGTCAGTAAACCGCGATCGCGACCACTTGCTCTCTCGCATACCCATCATTTGCATTTATATTGTTATAAAACAACAACAAAAAATCTTTTCTTTTTTTTTTATTATTATTATTATTAATAAATAAGAACGAGAAACAAGAAGAAAACTAAAAAATACAGGAATTAAGATTAAGCGAAAAGTGCCTAAGATGATTCTGTGTGAATGTGAACCATTCAAAAGAATTAAAAAACAACAGAAAACAAAACGCAGACAATACGAAAGAAAAAGAGTGAGAAGAAGAAGAAACATTTTTTTCTGTTTCCATAGTTTATTAGTCGATTATTATGAATTAAAAACAGAAATAACCGAAAAAACCTCACCCCAAACACAAAGCAAACACATTAAACACATTCAACACCCTTGTCCTGAATTTAAAAGCAAAAACCGTATGTAATCTGAATACTGAATTAGCGACGGTGTCAATTCTAAGCGAAAAAATTAAAACCAAAGTGAAGTTGGATACAAGTGGATTGTTTTCGATGATTTTTAATCTCCCATCACCCTTGTTAAAACGTTTCGTACATTCCGTACGTTCCGTATGTTCCCTACACATTCCGTAACAACCAAAAATAACAGCATTCGTCTACCTACCATCTACACATAATCGTTGTCTACTTCATCGTAGTCTAACAAAAAAAAAACCGACGACCACTGGATAACTGGAATCGAGTTTTTTTCGATTTTTTTTTTTCATTAAATACTTTCATCAAAATTTAAATTAATCGCTTTTAGCACTTAGCACTTAGCTTTAAGCGCTTAGCTTAACTTAAAATCACTGTCCTAAGCTTAAACTTCAAATATGCGTTTTATCTATGTATTTGTACACTGAAACAAACCACGATATGAACCATGGAAGTGATCTGATTTATTTAGCGCGCATTACAAAAAAAAAAAGAAAATTTTTTATTTATTTATTTATCTGTCGCAATAAACCAGCTAATGCTAATAAAAGAAAAGAAGTTTTTTTTCTGTGTTGTGTTGTTGTTTCTTCTTATTATTCTTGTATTCTGCACGCTAAAGTCTATCTACCTGTGCTTACAACAGCAGCAACAGCACCAACAACAAAAGCAGCAAACACCGTGGAATTTAATAGAAAATTTTCTTCTTTGGTCGCGTAAAAACATAAAAAAAACCAAAAAATTGTGCGAAAAACAAAAAACCACAAAAACCACTATTATCAGCGCCACGTATATAAATTAACGAAAAAAAAAATTATTATTCGCGTAATAATAACCTCCCGGAGGCCGTGAAGGCCGTGCGCATATTTAACTTAAAAAAAAAGAAAAAAGCAGAAGAAAAATTCTTTCTTTCATTCTCGTTTTGTTTTTTCGTTTTGTTTTTTCGTTCTGTTGTTCTGTCGCATTTTATTCTACTCTATTCTACCTCTACCTTTAATTCCCTTTTGGTTGTTTTATTTTCCTTTTACCTTTTGCTTTGCTTTCTTTCATGTATTTGTAGCAAAAAAAAAAATAAAAAAAATCTTTCATTCAATTTTCTCCTTTGTCGTATTCCTGTTTCGTTTCGTTTTGTTGTTTTTTTTTTAAATCTTTTATTGATGTGATACACACAGTAAAAGAAATACACACACGCACACAAAAAAAAACCTCACATTAACGATGAGAGGATAGAGATGGTATGAAGAATTTTTAAATGCAGAAATGCACTTAATGTAGCAAACGAAGCAGCAACAAACACACAACGTGAATTTGCATTAATAATAAAAAAAAGAAAAAAAAAGAAAAGAAACAACAAAAACGAATGAAATCCATTAAAAAACTGGACACACGGGCATATTTGTTTGTTAGGCTTAATGTGGGGTTCAATGTGTTTTAAAAACAGAAAGAAAAAAAAAATTCTTTCTTCTTCATCAACAACGACGAAAAACGATTGGAGAAACTAATGGTTGGACCCCTTGAAACAACCTGTTGCAAAACATCGTCTATAAAATAATGAATATTTAACGTAATTAAAACGTAATAATTTCTATTCATTACAACAACAATAACAATTTTTTTTTAAACCTAAACAACCACCCTATCCACCCATTAAATAAACAAACAACTCGTACCCCTTGATTAACTAACGAAACATTGAAACAACAAAATCTATGGATGCGTGTCATGAAAAATGTTTCATTTCAATGAAATATGTTTCTAGTTATTGTTGTTGCTATTACTACGGTTGTTGTTATTGTTGGTTCAAATCATTTGTTTTTATTTAAATGCGCTCGAGTTGGCGATTGTTTTTTTTTTTTTTTTTTTTTTTTTTTTGTTATCTGTTGTTTTACCTTTTGCTTTGACTTTATTAAGAGAAGAAAATAAACGAAGAAGAAGAAGACGAAGAAAAAGACGACAACGACGAAGAAGAGAAGAAAAGAAGAAGAAATAAGATAAAAAAAAATTATATTATTTATATGGCCCCAAGGCATACACCTTGCTCAACGAACTGGTCGATGGCTTTTTTTTCTCTCCTCTTATTTTATTCTTCATCAGTTGTGTGCTGTTAAAAAACAAAAAAAAAAAACAAATTTTTTTCTGTTTTTATTTCCTCTGTTCTATTCTTGTCCATATAACAACAACCAAAACAACAACAACAACAACAACAACAACAACAACAACAACAACAACAACAAAAGACAACAAATAAGAAGTAGATTAAGAATAAGAAAATATAATTTAATTTTTTTATTTTGTTTAGGATTAAAATCAAACAACAATAGCAAACGACAATAACAACAACAACAACATCACGTCAATAAAAATTTTTATTTTTTTATTTTTTATTCATTAATTAAAAAGGCAAAAAATTTATTTGAAAATGTTTGTAAAAACGGTTGGATCTCTGTTGTTGTTGATGCTGTTGACGTTGTTGTTGTTATTCTTGTTGCTGTTGTTGTTGTTAACGCTGTTATTGATGCTGTTGTTAACGCTATTTTTTTTGTTTCTATTGCAACTTTCGTCGATGTTGCAACTTTCTTTACAGTTGTTGCTGTAAATGTTGTTGATGCTATAGTTGGTTAAAACAAACAGAAAAATTTGAACAAAATTCGATGCGAAAATCACACGAAATTAAAAATTCAAATTTAAATTTAATTAACAAAATTTTAAATTTCAATTAAATTAATTAATTAAGAATTTATTTTCTCTTTCTAATAATAATAATAATTATTATTGTTGCTGTTCGATGTGTTTGTTATACAAAACCAAAACCAAAATCAAAATCAAAAAAAATTTTTTTTTTTTTGTTTATTTTTTCTTATTTTTTCTTTTTTTGTTTTAATTTATTTAAATGAATAACAACAAAAATTAAAATAAAATAAAAACGAATGATGATGATGAAGAAGAAGAAGAAGAAGCAGATGAAGTAGAAGAAAACGAAGAAAAATTGATTAAATAAGAAAAAAAAAATAAATAAATAAATAAAAAACGACGAATAAAGATTAATAATTATAAATAACAACAACAGCAACGGCAACAACAGCAATAATAATAATAATAATAATAATAAAAGAGAAAAGATTAATAAAGAGTGAAGAGATGAAGTTAAATAAGAAAAAAATTAACAAAAAACACGTTTTAAAAACAAAAGGAAAAACGAAAAAAAATCGAAAAAAAAAACGAAAAAAACAGAAAAAAAACACACAAATGAAACATACAAATGAAACGTAAAAAAAAAATCGCATACAAGTTTTATAATTATAATTTATTTTCTATTTATTATTTACCTTTGTATATAATATACGTTTTACATAATAAAAAAAGGTATGAAAAATACACACGTACACACAAAATTGCATCAAATTACATGGTGATTGGATTATAAAATTTACCTTTTGTTAATACCATATTGAAACATGTTTCATGTTTTTTACTTTGCAATTTCTATTTCTGTTGCATGCGTAATTTATTTTTTTTTTTAAATAAATTCACCGAAATTATTATTACAACATACACACACACACCCCGCCGTTACATCAATTCGACAACACCCTAATTTTAAATAAAAAAAAAAAAAATTGTATGTTTCACTCGTGTGTGTATATTGCGTGTTGCGTTTTTTTATTTAGTTTTTCATTTACTTGTTGCATTGTTTTGAAATTATTTTTGTTTTAGTTTTGTTTTTTCTCTTTTATTTATTGGCATCGCAGTTTACACAATTACATTGAACAGTGCACCACATCACATAGTGCATTTTGTCCATTCTATTTGAAAACCCGTTGAATTGGTTTTGTTGTTGTTCGTTCGTTCGTTTGCATTGCTTTGGTTTTTTTTATTATTATTATTTGCGCGCTGCCGTGAAGATTTCTATTTTTCTTATTACGGAAAAGTTGGCCTAAATTGAAAAGTTTTTTTTTTTAGCTTTTATACAAAAGAGAGAGAGAGAGAGAGAGAGAGAGATCAGAAACAACAAACAAAACGACAAAAAAAAAGCGACACGCATTAGCCGGATTAACTGTCCAACAGTCCTGACCACATTAAGTCCAGTAATAACGGAATTTATCTTTTTTTTTTTGCTTTCATTTCACAACGGTCATACAAAAATCCGGCACAGAAGTGGGATTAAAGTCAACGGATGGGGTGGTTTTACTACGGATTTATTAATATTTTCGTTAGTATGGTGGGCACCACCAGAAACAACCAGAAACTACGTGCGTTTCATCCAACCAACCCATCCGAAAAAAGTTTTTTTTTCCTTTTCGATCGGCTGCCAGTCAATAGATAATCTGTTTGATTCTAACCTTAAGCTGTGCAATACAAAATACAACGACAACATAAAAGCATAAAATGCAACAACAGCACCAGCAACAACAACAGCAGCAATAGCGAAAAAAAAAAACAAAATAAAAAAAAAATTGTTTGACCTTTTTTATTCACTTATCAGCAAGGTTTAATGTTTCGCAACGTTGATTTACATCATACAAAGTGGTTTTGTTGTTGTTATTATTTTTGCTGTTGTTGTTGTTTCTATTATTTTTCATTAATTCTGATTAAAATAAATTAAAGAAATCAAATGGAATTTGATTAAAGAAGAAACAGAAACAGAAAAATAATCAACAGGTGACAACAACAGCAACAACAACAACAGCAACAAATAAATAAATAAATAAATTAAATTTGCGTTAATGCAAACGCATAATGTGAAGAAAAAAAATTTGTTTTGCCGTTGCGGTATTTTCTGTACAAACTATGGCTTGAAATTACTAAGTCACACGAAACAAAACGTTTGTAGAAATAAGAGAAATGCGTAGAGTGTAGAGAAGAAGAAAGATTAAAAAAAAATAAAAAAAAACAATTAACTCACCTGTTGCGCATTTAACAGGTAAAACAACACAACCGCAACAATCCGATTGCATATTTAAGTGAATTAACAACAACAACAACAACAAGCAACCAACAAACAAACAAACAAACAGCCTGCTGGCTGCACACAACTAAAGAATCGAAGAAAAATAAATTTTTATTTTACAGTAAATACACGATTAGTGAGATAGGAGTAGAGATAGTGGATACCCTAAACTTGTGACATGCGAATTTTTTCGTTGTTCGTTGTTTTCATACGATAAACCACCACAAACATTTCCCCACATTTTAATTTCACGATTTGATACGGTCGCCTTACCTCTTTACTTGTCGCGTTGATAATTTTTATTGAGTATTCACTGTAATTTATAATAATCATAATAATAAATCGCTTTTTTTTTATTTTTTATCCAGTTTTTCTTCGTCTTTTTCAAGTTTTTTTTTCTTCATGTATTGTTGCCGTTGTTGTTGTTGTTGCTGTTATTGAGATTTTTTTTAACAATACAAATCTTATTTATTTTAGCGTTATTTTTTTTTTATTGTTGGTCAGTATTTAAAAAGTACTACAAAGCTATGGTAAAGAAGAAATAGAATTAACCCCTGACGTATCCATCGCAATAAATAATTACGTTGGAATTACGTTAAAAATAGGGAAAACACCTTAATTGGTTATGGAAATTATGTGAAACATAAATTGAAATCTGTTGGATGCGTTAAAAGCGTTACATGCGTTAAAAGCGTTGCGGATCGCATTGTTTTCTTTTAATTCAAAATTTTAATACATTTTTGTTGTCTGTAGCGTAGCAACGCGATATAATATTCATCGAAGATGGTAAAACAAAAAAGTGCCCACAAGACGACATTATCTTCGCTCTCTGATCTTCCTTTTTTTTTCTTCTTTTATTCATTTTTTTTTTTGTTCTTTATATTAATTAATTTCTAATGTTTCCCATGCGCGCGACATATTTTTGTTTCTTTTGCTTCTTCTTCTTATTCTTCGTCTTCTTTTCATTTCTTTTCAATTTCTTTTCAATAAAAACAAAAAAACTATTTCTCATGTGTACGAACACAGAACACAGTTTGGATTATGTTTGTCCGTTGTTGTCGTTCGCATTCATTATTTATGAATAAAATTAATTATTGAATAAAAAAATTTTTAATTTTTTTTTATATATTTCCCATCAATTTCATTTGATTTCTTAACGATTTAATTCCTTTTGTTGTTTTTTTTTTAATTAATTAATTAATTCAAACAACATTCAAAGACAAAAGGTAGAAATTTTTTTTTTTAAATTATCATAAATTCTAGCGGGCAAGTTTTAACAAAACTCACCAGGTGATTGTAAATCTGATGGAGAGAAATAAAATTGTTGTATGTGTGTGTGTGTGTGTGTAAAAATGTTACCGTTTTGCTGCGAAGACAAACAGCAACAAAAGATCAACAAATAATTGGTGAAATCAGTCCCTATCGGCTCATGTAATCAAAGCGTTTTAAAAGCCCACCACCCATAATACAACCAACACAAACCATCACTCTACTCGGACTTTTTTTCTATAATTACTTCTATCGATCGAACGAACGTTAAAAAATCGAAAATATCGAAGCAAAAAAAAAAAGAAAATTTTTACCTGTGTTAATTTTTTTTTTTTTAATTAATTAATTAATTAGGATAATTTTTTTTTTTTTTTTTTATTCTTAATCTAAGTATAAGATAGCGAGAAGATGAAGAAGAAGAAGAAGAAGGAGATGAAACAAAAGCAATAAAAGCAACAAAAGCAACAGCAGCAACATTTATTTTTTTTTGATACAAAAGGAAAAAAAAAATTTATTTCTTTTCTTTTTCTTTTCTTTTTGTTTTATTAAATTCAAGTCAATGACATTCAGTTTTTATTTAAATTAAATAAAATAAAACAATTTTTATTTATTTATTTTTTTTTATCGTTTTCAACCTGTTGTCTTGGCTCACCTCGATAAAGCGAACAATAAAATATTGGGACACGCATACATACGGTCAAGAAAATAAAACTCAAAAATAAATTATTTTTTTCTTCTTTTCTTTTCTTTTCGTTTCGTTTGTTTTTAATTAATTACTACGACGGATAAGTGAATCGGTGGTTAGTAAAACCGTGTTTTTTTGCCTTTATTTTCTTTTACAAATTTTTACCAATATACTTAACTCCCCCATGACAATAGGGGACCCGAATAAAGTGATTAGAAATAAAAAAAAAAAAAATCGCGTTTTTAACCAAATTTTTTCTTCGTTTAATTAAAAAAAATCAAAGCAACTAAGAGAGAAAACGTAACGAAAAAAAAAAGTTGTAGCTGACGCTGGTGGTGGTTGTGTGGTGATGGTGATGTTGCTGTTACTGCAACAACTACAACAACAACAACAACAACAAACACAGGTTTCTCATGCAACAAAAAACATTTTTTTATTTGTTTTACCTTTTCGTTGTTTTTGTTTTTATTATAGACCTAGGTTATTTAAGCTTTCGAAAAAATCATTTCAAACCGGTTAACTAGCTTAGTTAAAATATAACAAAAAAAAAACTAATTTTGCTTGAAAAAAGCTTAGAAAAAAACCAATAAGCAGCAACCACACAGAAATAGAGAGAGAAAGATAAAAAATTTAATTAATTAATAA
>OY540807.1:92273-121298 GCA_961205885.1 Ptychoptera albimana | reverse complement strand
AAATGAAGAGATGATGAAGAATAATAAAAGAGGAGGAAGAAATACTTGTTTACCCGCGCGGTTTTGATTTTTTTTTCTTTCTTTTTATTCTATTTTCTATATTTGATTTCACCTGATTCATGTTTTTTATTATTTTTTTTTCTCTTCATCTCATTATTGCATTTCTAGTTGTTATTGCAACGGTTGTGTGTGTGTGCGTTTGTGTAATAATAATCGAATAGTAATTTGTGACAACAGTGCCAGTCGTTTTCATTTTGCTTTAAATTCAACAAAAATAAAAATAAAAAAAAAACACAACGCTGCGATAATTAACGCTGCGTTTAAATAATATACCTTTTGGGGATAATTATACAAAACTATCTCGGTTACCTATCGTTACCTATGTGACATACAAACAGACATACACAGGCACAACACACAGCACACATTTGACCGTTGTTTTGACTAAATATTTACACATTGGGGAGGTTTTTTTTTAATTAGAAATTATTTTTAGATAAACAATTTAATTACCATTTGGAACGGGGGGACGAACTAATTTAGTTTTATTATTTATTCACATAACCCATTTCCATATTAATATTTAAAATTAAACGACGATGAGCAACAGGAATAACAAACAAACAACAGGAACTACAACAAAAAGGCGTCTCCACTTGTGCGGTGTTCAAAAAAAAAATTTTTTTTTTCTTCTCACTATTTTTTCCTGTTCTTATAGTAAATAAGGGTGAACTGGATTTATTCCTCGATCCCAAAATATATGTATGTCAATAATTGACCTAGTGTAACAAAAAAACGCAAAATCTCCACCCTAAAGCGTTATAATAGAAGAAAAAGTAACAAAACATCAACGTAAGCCTAAACGTCAACGTAAGCGTAAAGAGTAAGCGTAAGCGTAAGGGTGAGCTTGACGTTTGTTTCACAATTTACATTCTTTCAGTAAAATTAAAAAACTTTTTTTCTTGTCTAATTAAAATGTGCAACAAACGCGTTAATACACATAAACACATAAATGCATTCGAATGCACACCCAACTAATAATAATAAAAAAATGGAAAAACATTTTTATTTTGCATTAAGCTAAATCCAAAACGTAATGAGCGACATTTTTTTTTTTATGACAACATTAAAAAAAATTATTTATTTTTTTAATTTTTTTCTTCATTACGCGATCATGATTAATGTTTGTTAAAATACACGACGAAGAGGAGGATGATGAAGACGTTAAAAAAAAGACGTAAAAAAGACGTAAAAAAAATTCTAAAATTTTGTTTATCTAACAAGCGCAACACACAAATTGAAATAACAATGGACAGAGGAGGAGAAGATGTTGGTAAAAATGAATTTGAATTTTTTTTTTAAGTTTTGCATAGACATAACAGACATTGGTAAAAAAAATGCAAAAGAGAAAAAGGGACCAAATTTACACACATGTGGTTCAGTTTAAATTACAAAAAAAAAAATTTTAAATTTAAAAAAAAATTCTTCGTTCGTTCGTTCGTTTTTTTTTTGTGTTTTTATGTTGCTAATCCCACGGATCATCCTATGCTAGTATAACGTTTACTTGATTGAGACATCACTGTGTCCCATATTAGAATATAAACGATAACAACAGCAACAACGAAATAAAAGTCAACTTTTTATGTTGCTTATGGTTTTTTTCTCTCTTAAATTTTTTTTTTTTCCTCTAACATTTCACCACTCTAGATGCGCCTTTTCATTGTTTTTTTTTTGTTTCTTCTTCCCTTTTTTTTCCTTTTTTTTTTGTCTTGTTTCCCTTCTTTTTTTTTTTTTGTTTTAATGCATTTTCCCTATTAAGCACTTATGTTGCCTGATGCTCGTTGCGTTTTTTCTTTTCTTTTCTTTAATTGTATTCATGCGTTTATTTGTAATACGACGCGTACACCACACCACTAATACCCTAGAATCCTAAAAATGCAACGAAACTAACGAACGAACAGCAACCATCTAGTTTTTTTTATGTAGTTAGCATAATTCATAATTCTCCTACTCATATTTCACTTGTTTCAAGTTAATTGTTTTTTGGTGCTTTTTTTTGTTTTGTTTTCCCTTCTTTTCCCTCCTTTACACAAATAAATTCCTCTACATACCATATGTGCGCGTTAAAAAAAAAAAAATCTTTTATTTTATGCTGCCTATGTTTTCCAACAACAACAAAAACAACGGCAACAACAACGAAGACGACAACGACGACACTTTTTAATTAGTTTTTTCTTCACTTTTCATTGCTTCTTCTTTCTTTATTTATTTATTTCTTTTCTTCTACTATGTTAGGCTTTGTGTAGCACACGTATCAAGTGGGAGACTTGGCGACTTGGTATCCAACATTTCAATAATTCCAATATTCTCTTGTTGTTCATAAAAACAACGAATTTGAAAAAAAAAAAAACGTTAATTAGTGACTCCAATAACAAGTGATTAAAATTTAGCTTCTCATTCTCTCTCTTTTATACAAACCATACAACCACCCTCAACAATTTATGTTATGAAATTTATTTATAGCAAATACTGACTACACGTATAAAACAAAACAAAAACTCAAAATTCCCAAGAAAAAATTTCAACAGACAAAAATTTTATGTTTCGTTAACGGGAAATTATGTTGAAATCTGAGATTTTTTTACTTTTTTTTTCCCCAATTGTTGTCCCTTTTGTAAACGTAATATAAAACCCTAAAATAACTGTACATTAGACAGATACAGAAATGAAAGAAGACAAAAATGAAAATGAAAATGAAAAAAAAAACGAAATTTTTTTTATACTAATTTGCATTTTGTTAAGTGTCCACTGTGCATTAGGTAGCCATCGATTATGATTATGATAAAAAATCACAGAGATAAAAATTCAAAGAGAATATTTTTCCGTTTAATTAATTTAAAAAAACCCTGAATTCTAACCACCGCAAAATTATTCTCGTGACACCGTAAATCAAACACCGAATTTCACACAATTTTATTTTCCTTTAATCAAACTCTGTTAAACGCTGCCTGTTTCTTGTTCTAATCATTTCTAACCATAAACGACACATGTTTTAAAAAAAAATATTTTCAATCATCTTCAAAAAACCCTCCTGAAAACGCACCCGTAACACCCGTAACACCCATAAAAAGCTCATTCTACTCGTATACTAGTTGATTCTTTTAGTCAACAAAATCGACGATGAAAAAACGTCGAAAAATCATCAGAAACTTATAGAAAACGCGATTTATTACACAATTTAATAACGCGTAATAATATAAAAATGATGAAATAACCAATGGCAAAATAATTATTATTATAATTCGCCTTCACAATTCTAATTATAGCACGGAAGTTACAGAGATGAGATGAGATGATGTGAAAAAGGAAAAGAAAAGAAAACAAAACGAAATGTTACGAAAAATGTTATTTTTTCCCATAAATACCGAGATTAAAATGAATTAATTAACTGCGGTGTTAATCAATCAATCAATCAATCAATTGAATGAATGAATGAATGAAAAAAAAACGTAAAAACAAGGTGACAAATTCTTCCTATTCCAGCATTCATGTCTTTCAACCCAGTTTTATATAATGAAAAATCCTCTTCATCATCATCCCCCAGAGATCTCTCTCGCATACAAAATGTTGCAATAAAAACGCGGGCATAGTTTACCAACCAACCAACTAACTAACGGAACCAATAAACAAAAAAACTCTTTTACCACCTCTTTCATCTGTTTTATTTTCTTTAATTGTTTATGCATTAACGACGGATTGTCGGTTACACTTCTTGCCTCATTTTAAATTTTTTTTTTTTTTTGATTTCTGGTGTTCTGGTGTTCTGGTGTTCTGGTTTTCTCTGTGTCGTTTTTTTTCGGCGTTTTTCTTTCTCTATATGTTCATGTTTTTTTTTTTGTAACCCATCCTTAAAGAAAGTCGTTTCTGCGTTTTTATTCAATCATTACAGTTTTTTTTACTGCTTTTGTTTTGTCGTTTGATGTTGTTGTTGCTGTTGTTGTTGCTGTTGTTGTTTGTATTATTATTGTTATTGTTGCACTGTATTTTGTTTATTTACTTAAACGTAATGAAAGTAAGTGCGTACCATTAAAACAAAAACCGTTTGTATGTTTTTCAGTTGATCAACTACGTTGATGCGTCTGTCTCTTTATGTATCAATTAAATTAACTTAACACAACGCAACGCAACACAATGAAACGCAACACAACGCAACGCAACACGACACAACGATCTCTCTTTACTACTTTCATTCCACATCTTTAAAATAAAAATAATAATTTTGCTTTTCTACTTAAATTTAATTGTTTTCAGTTGCATCAAAGTTTTTTTTTCTCCTTTTTCTTCTTCATTAACATTTTCTATATTTATTTAAAGCATAAAAAAACACACACATACAGAAAGAAGAAAAAAAACATTAAACGCATCCCATTTGTTATGTTTTCTTACTTTATTTTAAGTACTGTGCATAGTACTTACGCACAACGATGTTTATAGATTTATTAAGAGAAACAAAAACAGAAAATAATTTTTTTTTTGTTTTATCTACTCAATGAATTCGTTTGTGTTTTTTTTTTAACTATTTTTGTTTGTTTGTTATGATTATGTAAAACAAAAAATTAAGTAATAATGGTTGGAGCACAATTAACGTAAGGAAAACGTAATGAAATGTCATTTCTTCTGTGTTTAATTCTTTGCGGTCACTTCGTTTAACGTTACGTTTTTATTGTGTTTGAAATGCGAATTTATACAGATTTTACTTATGTTAATCAAATTTGTTTACACACTTTAAAACATTTATTGTGTGATCCACGTTTTATCTGATTTTTGTCGGTTTTTTGCTGTTTTATTCGGTTTTTTGATGATTTATTCTATTTACTTCTGTTTTTTTCTATTGTTTCCTGTTTAATTCTGATTTATTCTATTTTCTTCTGTTTTTTTCTATTGTTTCCTGTTTAATTCTGATTTAATTACATACAAAATATCCTTACGTTTATTTTATTCTATAATTCCATACAAAACTAATGAAATCAAACATAATGCAATAAAAAAAATTATTATCGTAACATAACGTAACGTAACGTAACGTGGCGAAACGTAACATTTTTTGTAATAGAAAATCCTAATTACCCTGCATTATTTAATAAAATAAAAATAAAAAAAAAAATTTCTTATAAAAGATGAATTAGTGGGGACGGCCGGGAGGGAAATCCAATGAGAATTACAATTAAAATTGATGACATGAACAAAACAAAAACTAATAAAAAAAAAAAAATTGATAATTTGAATCGTTATCAGTTTGTTTAATAAATCGAAACACAACATTGTTGTTATAAAAAACAAGAAAACAAAAAGAAAAAATTCCCTACTCCCTACTTCTTCATCATATAGAAATCATTCATTTCTGATCTCTTTTAATTCATTTTTATTTCGATTATCGTTTCGTTGTTGTTTGTGATTGCATAATTCACGACATTTAATAGGTCAATTATGATTGATTATATAAGTAACGGACGACAAAGTGTCATATTCATGTGTGTATAGAAGATGAGAAATTTTTTTTGTATTTGTTTTTTCCACACAGCGCATTTCCCATTGTTTTGTTTTTTTTTTTTTTTTTTTGTGTGTGTTGTGTGCTTTTCGGGGCTGGACTTTTAGCATTTATTTGACCACAGACTAGACAGGAGGAGTTAAAAAATAATCAAAACAGTCTTTTAGTCATTACTCCAAGGTTGATTTTTCAATGAAATTTCTATGAAATTTTCACGAAATTTCTATTATTTTCAAAGAGACAAAAATTTTCGTTTTATTCAGTTTATTCCGAATTAATTATTCTTAATGCATTTGCGTAGCTACAATTATTTCTTAAATCAACAACAACAACAACAACAGTTAAAATGAACAAACAAAAAAAAAATTGTTTCATCAAGAGAGAACCATAAAGAGAGTAAAAGATAAAAGACAAAACGTGAAAAACATTAACCATATGCGTCCTAAGATGAATATAATTTTTATTTTATTTTTTTAATTTTCGTTTCTTCTTTTCAAGCGTACAGCACACAGCCACACACACACTCACACACACGCACACACAGTGCACACGAAAGGACGACAAAAAAAAGTCTTTCGATAGTTGCGGCTGCTACTCTTGTTATTAACATTAGACTACAGACGATGTATGTATAGCGATGAGATTCTTTATTCTAGTTTTGCTTTTGTTTGTTGTTTTTGTTTGATATGAGGATATGAAGATTTTTTTTGTGTTTTCTTAAAGAAAAGAAATTAAATTAATTTAAATAAAAGAGAAAAGAAAAAAAAAATAAGAAAAAAAATTTTTTTTATATACTGACATCCGGAGATAAAACAGAAGTGATTCGTTTGGGTATTTTTGTTTCGTTTGTTTCGTTTCTTCATTTCTTTTTTTTTTTTTTGTTTTATTGTTGTTGGTTCTTGTTGTCTAATTTTTATGTTTTATTATTATTATTATTATTATTGAAGAAGAAGAAGCAGAAGAAAAAAACCAAAAGGAAAAAAAAATTAAATTATTTTAATGGGTTTTTGCTTTGTTTGGAGTGGTAATGAATGTGTAGAACGTTGTATAAGAGAGATTAAATAAAAATCAAAAGAATCAAGTAAATCACATCACATTATATATATATATATTGTGTGGAAGGGAAAAAATAAAAAAAAAATTTTTTAATTAATTAATTAATAAATAAACAAAAAAAAAACATATGCAACATGGCATACATGGCAAACCCATAAATGAATGCATAAAGTGAATAAAATTTATTATTATTATAATAGAGATAGATACGTTGTGATTGTTGATGTGATGTTACTTATAACGTTATTAAACGCAACGTTAGTTATAACGTAACTTATAACGTTATTTATCACGTTACTATAACGCAACGTTACTAATTACGAAACTATAACGTATCGTTACTATAATGCAACGTTACTTATAATTTTACTACAACACAACACTAGTTTAACGCTCCTATATCCTAACGTTACTATAGCCCAACGTCACCAATAACGAAACTATAACGCAGCATTTGTTTTAACATTATTAAACGCAACGTTACTTATAATTAATATTAATAAAAAAAACATACAAACAAATAAAACAAAATATATATAAAAAAAAAAATGAATTTTAAGCGACTAACAGCGATTAAGCGACGATTAAACGACGATAATAAATTAAAACAAAAAAGAAAGAAAAGAAAAAATGTATTCTTAATTTTTTTTTTTTTGTATTAATTATTTATAGAAACGATTTGAATGAATTTTTCTTATGTCCTGTCCCGCTGGCACAACAACAAAATCGGATGTTCATATTTATAATATTTATTTCAACAACAACAACAACAAAAAAAAGCAACAAACAAAAATGTGGATTTTGAGGCATATTAGAGAGTCCGTAACGTACGCACGGACAAAGCGTTTTTGGAGAAAAAATTAAAATTGTTTTCTTATTTTTGTTCAATTTATTTCCTCTGTTTATATTCGCGTGTGCTCGAGCGTGGTGTGTATGAGGAGCGAAATGATGAAAAATGAAAAAAAAAAAAAAAATAGAAAACAAATCAAATTAGGCTGATAAATCGTTTCGATAAATGTAATTTGTCTTTAAAAAAAACATAGATTAAGGGCTTAAAACGGATCGGGTCGAATCATAATTAATAATAATAATAAAAAAATAAAAATCCATCCCATCACCCATCACAACAACCTTATACCCAACTCACCCACTAAATCATTTCATTACCTTATCATATTATTTATAAAATTTATTAATAAAAAAAAACCAAAGCAAAGAAGATTTAATTGGGGGTGGTGATGGTGTTGGGTTGGTGGCCGCGCACGCTCAACAATAATAAAAAAAAAAATCTCATTTTTTTGTTTAATTTCCTCCCCTTTGTTTTTTCCTCTTTTTTTTATGTGAAAACAACAGAGGAATAAAAATTGAATAATAATAATAAGTAAATAACTGTAAATCGAATTGTTTATTACAATTGCTATTGTTGCTCCTTTCTTCTTCTTCTTTTACCTTTTTTTTATTTTGTGTTCATTCGATGTTCCACGAAAGGTGTACACACAAAGCAATTTTCAATTCATTTAAAATTTTGTGTTTTTTTTTTGTGTTGTAGGGATTTATAAAAGAAGAAAGATATTAACGATTGAGGGGTGGGGGGGTGTAGGTAAAATATACAAACAGCAACAACAATATGCAAATCTATACAACAACCAACTTCCCCCATTTATAGAATTTTAACAAACAATTTTCTAAACAATTATTTGTAAAATGTAATTTCACATCCTTTTTCGTTGATTGAATATAAAAAAAAATCAGGGAGTGAGGGTGGCTGTTTGTTTGTTTTGTTGTCTGTTACTTTTTACTGCCACCACAATCACCATCACAATCACCCATCGTACCGCTGCTATTATTATCAATGAATGAATGATGAAAATTTCTATTTCTTAAAATAACAACAACAGCAGCAGCAACAACAACAGAAAAGCCCATTAAAGTTAACACAAAACACCTTAATACCTCTATTCCCCATGATTACGTGACATAAATACAATAATCACAGGTGTGTACCATAGGCGATTTAACACTAATACAGTGTGTAACGGTGATGCAGTAATTTGATAAAAGTGAATCCATGATCTAAATACGAGATCATTGTCCGTAGGGTAACTGTCGGTAAGCTGACTGTCCGCAAAATCGATTTCTGCAAAATCACTGTCCGCCAAATCACTGTCCGCCAAAATTTATTTTCATTTCCGACTGACTGGACAACACTTGGTCTGGTTGATTCTGTTTTGTGTGTGTCATTTATCCATAAAAAAAAAACAAACAAACTTAAAATGGTGAAATCCATTAATGATCCATTAATGTCGCATCGATTATGATAAAGGAATTTTTCTATCGTTTCTCCCGCTTTCTTTTCCCGTTCCCGTTATCGTTATCGTTTTTTTTCGGCTTCCATTATTAGTATTTTCCATCTTTTGTATGTTACACATGTAGATGAATTGATTGAGTGGGTGGTTGGTATTTTAACAAACGGGCGCTAAACAAACAATAAAATGTAAATTAGTTTTCTTTTCACCATTCATCTTTTCTTTTCTTTTTCTATTCATTTCTTTCCATTCAATTTGCCTTTTGTACCCATTTTAGTTCATTCTTCTCATTTTTCTTTTCATTTCGTTTACATTTTTTTCTCCATTCAAAACGGATATTTATGTGTGGAGGATTTATGTATCGGATGGGGGGTTGGGGATCCCATCACCAGCAAATATCGTTTTTTTTTTTTTTTTGCTTGCTTTCTTCTGTTTGTTCTGTTTATTTGTTTGTGTGTAACAAGGGAGGAAGAAACTAATAAATTTTCCTGTTGCCACCGTATTATTCTCTTATGAATGAATGGAATGAATGACTTAAAGAACTTAGCTTGGTGAATGGGAGCGCGTCAACTGTGAATAGGAATAACAAATAAAATTTATAAAAGGACGACAACAACGACAACAATAACGATGAAAAAATAATAAAGCAGCAGCAATAGTGGTGGCAACAACAAAAAAATTATTGAAAATCCACGATATCAATGTAGAAAAAAAATATATATATATATTAACGATAACGACGACAACGACGAACACACATCAAGTGATTGATTGCTTGCTTGCGTGGTGGCTACACAACTCAAACCCCATCCCATACACTCAACTCACACACAATTTATTTATTTTATTATTTTGCTAATGTCGCGCCACGCCACGCCACGCCAACAAACGTAAAAGTGCCGTCAAAAATATATAATAGAGGAAAAAGCAAAGAAAACATTTCCGCTTTATAGTCCAAATGGGGGGTGGAATACACACCACAGAGACACACACACCCCCGTGTTTAAATCTATAAATCATTTTTCCAGTTAGATTTTAAATAAAAATAAAATCTCCTGCTAAACCTAAACCAACAACAACGGCAACAACAGTTATTAATAAAATTCGATTAAATTTCGATTTAGCGATTTTATTCGTACTGAATAATGCAAATTGATGAAATATAGAAAAAAAAATAAAAAAAAATGCCCCGTTGATTGTTTTCCTTTCGTTTATATTTTTTTTATTTTTAATTCAAAAAATAATAACAACAACGACAACAAAAAAGGCAAAAAAAAAACACAATTCGACCCTACTAAAAAAAAAAAAAAAATTATAAAGTGTTTTTTCTGACTCCTACTTCTCTGCTACTTCAACTCAACTGTGTGTTGTGCGTGCAGTTGTTGTTGTCAATTTATTACCAATATGAACATCCGGAGGGTCCTTAGGAATTTCCTTTTTGTTTTGTCTTTTTTTGTGTATTTAACAACGCAACGGGAACAAAATAAAGTGATGAAAAAAAAAATGTCTCTGTGCGTTGCAACATGTTTCAAAATATGTTTCATGCATACATGTATCATGTAGGTAATTTTGTTTTTTTTTGCATATTTTTCACCTGGTTTTAGTGAGGTAATTTGTTTGATTTTAGTATCGCGAAAATCATTTTAATAAAATTGATGGCATTTATGGTCTTATGGTTTCCAGTATCGTTAGTATCAATATCGAATTTCGATACTATCAACCCAAATTTCAGTATCGAAAAGTATCGAGATTTCCAAAATCAGAAAATATCGATACTTTAGATATTTGGGATACTTTCAATACTCGAAATCCTAGATCCTAGCCCACACCAATTAGTTTTTATTTTTCTCTGTTTTTTTTTGTTCCTCTTTATGTAAATCCTTTGTACATAACTCCTCAAAGTAACAACAAACTAATGATAAGGAGTTTTTCAAAAAACGAAAAATTATTCTTTATTATTTTTTTTATTTTTTCTTTAACAACAAACAAAATGCAATAAATGGAACGACGACAACAGGTACAAAATAGATTTTCACTAAAAGAGAAATTATTTTTCCTTTCTTTCTTTGTCCTTTGTTGTTTTGTCCATTCATTGTCCTCTTATATATTTCCTATTTGTTGTTATTATGAATTATAATCAACTAAAATTTCAATAAAAAGAAGCAAAAAAAAACATTTTTTTTTTCTTCTTGTTTATTTAGCTCTTTTCGGTGGCGTGGGTCGGGTGACTCTTTTGCGGTTTTTCTAGATGGTTGCATTGCATTTTTATTTTATTCATTTGTTTGTTTGTTATATGATCAAAAAAAAAAGAAAATTTACAAAATGCAAAAACGGATCAAAAGGCCAGCGGAAAACATAATGTCAAACAGAAAACATTTTTTTTTTCTGTTTTTTTCACAAACGAAATGATGATGAACGTAAATTTTCTTTCTTTTATTAAATATTAATAATGCAAATGTCTAGCCCTAAAGTCCTTGTGTCGCCCTAACCGACCGATAACGGTGCAGACAGAACATAAAACCAAACCATACCAATTCGATTGCATTCATGTATTATGGTCGTCGTTGGTTATATGAAAGTAGAAAAAGGGGTTTTTTTTTAACCCCCATAATGTAATCAGACAACCGAAACATACCAAAAACTTGATCTCTCCAACTTTCTATCCTTCTTCTTTTATTTTTTTTTTTTTGGCGATTTGACAAATAGTTCCATACACATCGGTTTATTTATTTATTTGTTTGTTTATTTGTTTGTTTGTTTGTTTTTTTGTTTGCCTTTGGTATAAAGTGTAACGAATATGTTTCATTATTATTACAAAATTTTCTTTTTTTCTTTTTGTTATTTATTTGCCTCTACTTGTCTCATTTTTATTTATTTATTTTATTTATTTATGCTTTCCATGCTTTTTGTGCTGTTGGTGGTGTAGCAATAGTAAAAGTAGCAGCAGCAGCAATAACAGCAGCAGCAACAACAGTAGCAACGGTAGTATAGTGGTTTTGGTGGTTTTTTTCTTCTGCTTCTTTCTTTCTCCTCTTTCTCCTCTTTATTCATTTCAAACGTTAAATTCTTCAAACGAATTTTTATTATTATTATGTTAGTTTTAGCTTTAGCTTTAGATCATGTTTGTACATAAATTTAACATAAAAAAAGACCAGAAAAACACAGAAAAAATCATTTAAAAAAAAAGTTTTCTTTTCATATAAACAGAATCTTAGGTCTCTCTGTATCTAGGCATCATTCCCATTGTTGATTTATAGGAAATTTATTCAAAAATAATAATTCAAAAGTATATTTGATCAGTTTTCGTTTTTTAAGAAAAATATTAAAATCAAACTAATAAGGGATTGGGGTTAAGGAAAAACAAAAAACCAAAAAAAATGCGAGAATCGAAAAAAAGAAAGAAAATAATAATTTTTTTTTTTGTTTTCTTTACCAGTAAAGTAATTAATGTAGGTCAACACGAGAGTAATTTTATGCGAGAAGCGTCTTAATTGGGTTCTTAATCTACAGTTCTTTAATAATTTGATTGAAAAACAATACGTACTAGACCTACAGTTTCCTACAATCGCCTTCAATCGCTTCTAATCGCCTAGAATCACATACAATTCACCTACATTCGCCTACAACCACCATTTAAAATCGCCTTCAATCGCCTACTATCTCATATAATCATTTATAATCAACTACAGTTACCTAGAATCCTATAAAACTATCTACAACTACCTGCAATTCCCTACAATCGCCTACAACCACCACTTACAATCGCCTAAAATCGTTTAAAAAAGCCTACAATCACCTTCGATTAACTAATATCACCAAATATCTCCTAAAATCACCAAAAGTCTCGTAAAGTCACCAAAAATCACCAAAAACCACCTTCAATAATCTACAAGCCATCATCTACAACCAACTACCAACAATAACCAACAACCACCAACCACTAACAACCACAACAATCATCTAACAAAAATTAATTACTGTACTAAATAAATAAAAAAAAATATATTTCTCGACAAATTATTTACGCTAATCTCTCCCATCCATCAACAATTTATCCACAAAACACCCACCCACACAAACACAATATATGTAATAAAATTGTTTTCGTTTGTTTTGTTTTACATTTTTATTGTTATTACACATCGTTATTGTCTATAAAAGGGGGATGATGATGTTGCGACAGGTTGCACTGTCAAGCAACAGCTTTTTTACATTTCATTTTGTATCGAAGTTTTTCGTAAAAGACATGACGACAACAACCCACATTCATCATCCCAAACCCATGTACATTTTTTTTTTCATTTTTTTTTTTTTGATTTCACAATCGAAAAGTGCTTCCTTCGGTTTTATTAAACAATAAAATAAAAATTAAAAGAAAAAAATAAACAGAATTTTTTTTTTTATTTCACAAGGGCGCTGTTTATCCCTGCAACCCTTAAATAAAACAACAAAACATAAACATAGCATTGCGGTTGTGTATTACATACATTTATTTTTCCGTTTTATGTTTTATGTTTTTAGCTTTATGATGGATGGGGGATGGTATGGGATGGGGTTGATTTCTATTTGCCTATTGTAGTTGGCTTTTTTGTTTTTGTGTTTTTTTTTTATCCTGTTGTTGTTTGTTAATAACGGTGATAAACAATTGACGCTACATATGTTGGGATTTGCGGCACAATAACGACAGACGTCCAAGTGTTTTAACCCCAACCCCACACCAAAAATATTTTTTTTTAATTAACGTTTTGTGGTTTTTTTGATTAATACACGTTGAGTGGCCAAACGTGGGGTTACGATTTAATGAGAATTTTTTTTCCTATGTCTTCTATAAATAAATTTCTACAAATTAGGCCGCACTTAGTACTAATTGAAAGGTGGGAGTGAGGAGTGGTTACGATTAACGAGATTAATTAACATTAATTGGGGACTTTTTTGAGTTTTAATGTGTGACAAGAATTTATTTACAACGTAAATCAATGAAAAATTAATTTTTAATAATTACTCCACCCCCGCAATAATTCGTATTTTTCGATTTTTTTTCATATTTCGTTTTTACACATTTTGACTGAAATATTTTTTTTTGTTTTATTTATCTTCTTCTTCCTGCTTCTTCTTCTACTTCTTCTGTTTACAACACAAATTACCTGTCCGAAACGGATATCCGGTTTTCAGTTGTAAAAACGAACTAAATACGAAATAAGTGAACTAAGAAACCAAAAAGCGATGATGAAGAAAAAAAAACCAAAAATTTTATTACCATGCAATTTCCTTTCCTTTTATCGTTTTGTTCAAAAGAAAAACCCTCAGGATCTAGTAAAAAAAAAAGTAACCAAAAATAAGAAACCCACC
Organism: Ptychoptera albimana; assembly: GCA_961205885.1. Classification (NCBI taxonomy): domain Eukaryota; kingdom Metazoa; phylum Arthropoda; class Insecta; order Diptera; family Ptychopteridae; genus Ptychoptera; species Ptychoptera albimana. The sequence continues at coordinate 107,039 of OY540807.1, read as the reverse complement.
GACACCACCACGATTACCACCAATCACCAACCATCAGCACATCAACCAATCCGTAAATAAATTCCATAAACTTTCATACTTGCAAATCATCAAAAATATAAAATTCATTTCCGGTCAATTAATATTCGGAGAAGAATTTTAAACCAACAACAGCAATCAGCAACAGCGAAAACCAATTTGACCAATTACACTAATTTTAATCACATGAAGGAAAATTTTATTTTTTTTCTATTTTTTTCTGTAAAACATTTAAAAAAAAAACCCCTTAAAACTCTTTAAAAACCTCTAGACCAATTTGACCAATTTTAATCATAAATTACATAAAGGGAATTTTTTTTTCTGTATTTGAAAGACCCCTAAAACCCTGCTAAAATCCCTTGAAACACCTAAAAACCCGTGAATATCCGTAAAACCCCTTAAAACCCCTGAAAACCAATAAAAACCAATCACTAAAAATGAAAAAAATTTAATTACATTCCATAAATACAACAGGAAAACACTAAATTTTTAACCACCTGTTGCGTGAAAATTTTTTTTTTCTTTTCTTTTCCTTTTTTTTCTACGTTTTTTCTTTTATTTATTAAATTATTTAATTTTTTGTTTGTTTTTTATTTTTTCGTTCTATACATCCTACCTAACTACTGACATTCTAGAATAATGTCATCAAAACGAAAATCTCCTCCAACAAAATTAGAAGGAGGTGGTTCTGTTCCAATAATACAAACAACAACAACAGGTGATAATAACAGTGGTAATCAACAACAGATAACAACAACAATTGGTGTTGTAACAAATATTAATGATATAACACCAATTGTAGCAGAAGAAGAAGCAACACCATCATCATCAACAACAGCAATAACAGGATCACTAATAACAACAACCACATCAACAACATCATCAACATCACAAACAATATTAAAATTAGATATTGATGATATATATTGTGGTTACGTTTATGATAAATCACCATCATTTAATTCTGATAATTATGATGAATCAGAAACGGATATAGAACAAAGTTGTCAAAGTTTATCACCGGTATTTTGTGAAAATAATAATAACAATAACAGTAACAGTAATAATAATAACAGTAACTATCGAAATAATAGTCAAGAAAATAGTCATAATAATCGTCATAATCGTAATCGTAATAATAATAATAATAATTTAATAAAAAATCAATCAAAACCACCTAACCACATAAATATAAATAATAATAATAATAATAATAATAATCTAATAACGATAAGCAATAATAATAATTATAATAATAAAAAAAAAAATATTTTATATGAACGTTGTGTGAAACGTTGTATGAAGCATAGTAGTGTGAAACATAGTGTTGTGAAACATAATAATAATAATAATAATAATAATAATAATAATAATAATAATTCAATAATGATTGATAATGAATTAAATGATGGTGGTGATGAGGATAGTGATGTTATTGGTGTACGTATTAGTGATAATGTAAATTATCATAATAATGATATAATAGATGATGATATTGATGGTGATCGTGATAATGATGGTGATGGTGATCCAGATGATGATATTGATGATGATATAGTTGATGATGACGATGTTGATGATGATGAAGATGATGATGATGATGATAATAATAGTTTATGTGAGGGTCCATGTAAAAAACAACGTTTAAACAATATTAACACCTCTATATCACCTGTAAGTACTTTATTTATTTTTATTCTTTATTCTTTTTCCAATAACTAATTCTATCACCCCTTTTTTAATAATTTGCAATAAAGGTAACAACCCTACATAATAACAACAACAATAATAATAATAATAATAAAAATAATAATAATAATAATAATAATAACAACAACAACAGCAATTATGAATTATTAAATAGTGATTATAAGTGTATGATTACAAGTGATAATAATAAAAATAAAATAAAAGTTGAAAATTTATATCAATCAGAACAGACGGATGTTGAACAAGAAAATGTTACAACAACAACAACAACAACGTCAATAATACCAATGACAATAACGTCTACATCAACAACAACAACAAATGATTTAAGTGATAAACGTATAAATAAAATAAATTATTTATGTACATCATCAATACCATCAATACAACATAATACAAATACAAATATAAATAATAATAATAATAATTGTAATAATAATAATTTATTTAATAATAATCCAAATCCTAATACAAATCCTAATCCTAGAAAAATATTAAATGATAATTGTAATATAAATTGTGATGATGATCGTGAACGTGATCATAATGTTGAACGTGATTGTATACGTGAACGTGATTGTATACGTGAACATATAAATGAACGTGATGTTAGTGATGATGTTTTATTTAATTTATGTAATTTTAATAATAATTTACATCAATCAATACATAAACAAACAATTGATACATTAATTATGGATAATAATAATCTAACAAAATCACAGCAACACCAACACCAGCTACAACAATCGCCAACATCGAATAATTTTTCTAATTTTAATAATACCGAAGATATACAACAACAACATCATTTACAAGAACAATCAGATGTTATAACCGAACATGGTACAACAACAAATAGTATTATTAGTATGCCGACAACAAATTGTGTTAATCATAGTAGTAGCAGCAGTAATAGTAACAGTAACAGTATCAGTACCACAAATAATACCGTTAATGTATATGGACAGGCGCCCAAACGTACCATGGATTATGTGTTAAAAAATTTAACAAATAAAATGCGTGGCAGCTCATTACGTGAGGAACATAATAAGTCATCACAACAGGCATTATCACCACCATTAATCAGGTAAATAAAATAGAGAAAAAAAATTATTTTTTTTGTTAGTGCACCATTTACGGTTTATTTATGATTTTGAGATGACGAAAAACATTTTCGTTTTTTTTTTTCATTTATTTTAACAAAAAAAAAAAAAAAAAGAAAAACTGGTGACCATTCGTTACTCATAAAACCACACGAACCACCACACCACAAACAACCCGAACAACGTTACGTTTCATTAAATATTTATTTCCAATCATTATTGAATTGGATACCGAGTATATCTCGTTACTTTTAACCGTTATTTCCCTTATTTACCAAAAAAAAAAAAAACATTTTTGTTTTTTATTAGTCGATTATTATCAAGACGCGCCACATCCCTAACGACAAATAAAAATTAAGGACGAATACGACCCACAATAAAAAATCGCATGATGGAGTCAATCAGCCATCAAGATCAGATGAAACAATTGAACATCTGGGATTTTTTTTCATCTTCTTCTTCTTCATCGCCTTTTATTCGTTGTCGTTAAATAAAAAAAAAAAAAAATTTGTGATTATTAAACCCCCTATGGTCATAGTCAGGGTCAAGACGTTCAATCGACTTGTCTTCGGCAACAAAACACGATTACATAATGAATAAGTAAATAAACAATAAGATTGGGAGACGACACACAGCACAGATGGGTATTTTTGACAATTTTTTGCCTCTTTTTTTTTTTTTTAGGATGACAGAAAACCAAATTTGGTTAATAAAAAAAAAAAAACATAAAAAACATGAAAAATGCATACGCGCTACGAGTGCCTGATTTTTGATTTAAATTTTTTTTTGTTACAGTGAAAATAGAAATGATGCCGGACAAATGCTTGTTGGGTATACGGGTGGTTATAGTGAGGAGAGTGACCGTAAATTAAAGGAAATGATACAACAATTGCAGAAAGTCAGAGAACAATTACTTAGTCAGAATACAGAGAGGGTGAGTGAAAAAAATTATTTTTTTTTTTTTAATCAAATTATTATATGGGAGGGTTGGGTGTTTGGAGTGTTCGCAATATAATTTAATTATATAAACCAGAAAAAAAAATATAGGAAAAATCGTTAAAAAACAAAAAAAAAAAATTATTTTTTATTATCAACAAAAGGAAATAAATGTTTCCGCCAGCAGTCACAATCCCGTAAATAAGGGCGTAAAATATTAACAGAGAGAAGATAAAATATTTGTACATGCGCAATACACAATGTGTGTACGTGTGTGTCGTTATTGTGTAGAAAAAAACAAAATTTTCTACAATTTAACAAAGGAATTTTTTTTTTGTTATTAAGAATCTATTGTGCTCCCCCAAATTTACACAATAAAAATTTTACTCTATTCGTATTGTTTATGGGAAAAACACACCCACTGGAAATTTTTTTCGCTTTGTTTTCTATATATATTGGATGCACCACACACACACACACCCACACACACACACAATACACCTGTGTTTTTATTTTTTTTAAACTCTTTAAACTCAACAACTTTTCTATTTTTTTTTTTTTTTTCTATTCTAAAATCAATAAGAAAAATGGATTCACAACCCTCATAAACCAATAATAATAATAAACAACAACAACAACAACAACCACAATTATAATAAACAAAAAATAATGAAATTTCATCTTCTATCGAAATTCACCAACATAATAGTTGATTATCTACCTGTAATTTTTTTTTTTTTTTGGCTAGTGCGCGCCATCAGCACTAGAAAATTTAAATCAACCAATAGAACAAATGAAAATACAAACGAAAATCCCAACCAACCAAATGTAACAAAAATATTTCAAACCAACACACCTTTGATAAAAGGAATGAAAAAAAAAACAAACAAACAAAAACCGAAACTGAAACTGAAAAAACAAACAAAACTAACGCACACAAACAGATGTATATTTGTTGGCTGACTAGCTGCCTGGTTGACTGACTGGCTCCATAGCTCCATTAACAAAGAATGAATGAAGAATAAAAGAAAAAAAAAATCAACAACACAACTGTATATATATATATATATATATATATATATATGAATGGCTCCACACTATTCATATATATGTGGGGCTATACAACATTTAGTGGGGATAAACACCCTAAACTATATCCAATCATATTAACCAATTTACATACTTTAGGCCACGCCTTAACACAAAACAAAGCAAAAAAGATTTTTTTTTCTTTTTTTTTTTTTTAGTACATAGTGCACACAGCTTATTTACTCCATCCTCTATTCCAATGTGTATCATGCTGATGATAATCACGATGATGATGATGAGCAGCAGAAGTATCAGCATTTGTTATGTAACATTACGTAAATGCATAACAATTGTGATTGGGGCGGCTCTACCAATACAAAATTGTAATGAAAAAAAATATTTCCACCTTTTCTTTTTTTTTACCTGTGCCAAGTCAAAGAATGAACAAATAAATAAAAAAAATTTTTTTTTCTATTTACTTCTCATTGTATTACCCATGTAAATAAAGAAAAAAAAAGGAGAAAATTTCGTTTTTTTCCTACCTTTTCGCTTTGTGTAATTAGTGAAACAAATTGTATTCACCTGTATTGAGTCAGTACTCAATCCACCATTTTCTAAGAAAAAAATTCGTTTCGCTTTGTTTCGTTTTTGTTTCGTTACATTTCGCTTTCTTGTTGTTGTTTTAATTATTTAATTCAATCAAATAAATCCACCTACACATTAAACGTTCAGCCAACAAACGACAAATAATTTTCTTCTTTCCATTTTACAACAACCTTGACCTAAATCAGTTAATTAGAATTTTTTGTATGCAATGTGCATGTGGATGCCAAAATAGCCAATAATCGCAAAAAAAAAGACTTCAAGGCAACACACCTGAATAACCATGAAATGAATTCCAAGACAATCCACAAATTTTGTGGAAATTTTTTATTTCGTTTATGCATGGGTTAAAGAAGTGACTGGGGGTGGGTTAGATTAGTTAGGTTAATAGTGGACCAAATAAAACTAGGGGAAATTAGATAAAAATTAATCAAACATCGACATCATCCCTTAATCCACACACACACATACGCACACACACACTTTGCATATAATTATCAAAAGGAAACAAAAAAAAAATTTCCACGTTTAAAAGAGAAAATACTAATGAAAGGGTCGTCGTAGTCGTATATCTGATTGATGTTGATTAGCCATCCATACAATTTACGTATCTCATTCCTAAACAAAAACATCCCTACCGTAATATATACTAGGATCAGACAAACAGTAGTAGCAGCAGCAGCAGCAACAATCAGGATCATTTGCTGGTAGAAAAAAATTTTTTTTTTTATTATTCTCACTACAGATCATCTACTGAACCTGATATGATCCTGATTACGTTTTGTTTCTGTTGCAAACTTTATTATCCAATGAAAATCAATTAATTAATTAAAAAAAAAAACATCTCTGTGTCATTGTTGTCGTTTGATGATAAAATTTTCATTGACTCACCCACACACTCTCTCTCTCTCTCTTTCTCTCTCTCCCCCTCGTTATTTCTAACCAATCCACCAATATGCACGTTACGCGATTTTTTTTATTATTTTTCCCGCTGACTGTTTATCTATAGCAATCTGATGTTACTTTGTGTACAAATAAATAAATTAAAAAAAATCATTTTTTTTATCCACGTTTTGTTTGTTTTTTGTTTTTGCTTTCTGCTTTTTTTAATTTCAATACGTAAAAAGCGTAAATGGCAAAGGCATTAGATAACAAACAAACAAACAACGACAGTGAAAAAAAAATTAAACTAAACAAACAGCCAGGGAAAGTACGAAAGGTAGGGTGGTAGGGTAGGTAGGCAAAACAAGCAGACAGGCAGACCGTCAGTCAAACAACAACAAAACCGTGATTTAGTAGAAACGAATTAATGTGATGAGTTGCGCGTTTCACTGATAGATGAATTGCATGTTTCGTGTTTTTTCTGCTTTTTTTTTTATTCGTGTCGACCTTTTGTTTTGAATCACTTTTTTTTTTGTCGGATTTACTCTATGGATGACTTGACAACTGTTAAATAGATTTCCTAACTAGATAAACACCCCCACACCGAACACTTTCCTTTACAAACAGAAATCCATTTAACAAAAAAAAAAAAATTTCAAAGATGAAACACAGGAATGATACATTCAAATGAAACATGAAAAAAATGAAACATGAAGTTCAAAGGAAACAAAAAAAAATTCCTAAACGATTAGGATTTGATTGACTCCTTCATTAACTCCTTAGAGAGAAAAGGAAAAGAAAAAAAACAATTCTCCCCATTCCCCAATAATTTACCAAAAAAAAACCATTTATCCCCCCTCCCCCGGTTTTATTACAAAATGTAAAATCGCGACTAATAACTTATCTTAAAAATATGAATAAATAATTAGGGTTAATTAAGGCTTTAATGTTGCCGCTTAGTTAAAATTAAAACGATAATGGGGTGGGATGGGTGGCATTTTGGTTTTAATTCTCCACCTCATATTCGTATTTATTAGTAATAGAGAAACAGAAACGAATGAAACGAATGCAATAGACAAAACGGCAACGACTAATTTTCTTTTACCATGATAAAAATAAATTTTTTTTTTGGTTCTTTTGTGTTGGGTTGGGTTGTTGGCTGGTTGCTTGGTTGGCTTGTCTGGCCTTGCTAGCTTGCCTGACTGCCTAACTGGTTGGCATGCTGTCTTCTTGTCGGGCTGCTGGTGACAAATTGTTGAAGGAATCAAAACTCAACTAACCAAAACACAATTAAAACGCCTTTTTCGAAGAATGCATCCAACCATATATGGAGTGCGCATATCCAAATATATTTTACACATGCATACACAGCATACCCCCCAATAAAACCACAATAAAAATGAAAAATGAAACGAATAAAAAACCTTTTTTACGATTGGTCAAAAATGTCTCACAGACACGACCATCGTTTTTATTGTTCCACTATCTAATCTCTTATCATTGCTGTGGTGTTTCGTTTCTACAATTTTTATTCATAAGCTTTCCATGGCTTTTCCTTCGTTTTCCTTTGATTTTCTTCGTTTTCGTTTGCTTCGCTTTGCTTTCCTCGTTTTCCTTCGTTTTCCTTCGATTTACTTCACTTTCCTTTGGCATTCATTCGTTTCCTTTGATTCTCACTAGTTTTCCTTAGCTTTACTTCACTTTACTTTGTTTTCCTTTGATTTCCTTCAATTTACTTCGCTTTCCTTTGCTTTACTTAACTTTCCTTTCCTTCACTTTCCATCGCTTTGCTTTGTTAAACCAACGGATAAACGAATTTTCCCTAAACTCTCTGTTTCTCTTACAAAACATAATTAATGAAATTAAATTAAGTTTAATTTAAAAAAAAAAACAAATCAAATTATTTATGGCTATTGTAGCATCAGCCAAAGCGTGACGCATCTCACATTGCATAATAAGAAAAGTTTTGTGTGTTGTAACTTTCTTCATTCTTTAATTAGCATAACACAAAAAAAAAGTGGTGGAAGAATCAACAACAATAACAACAACACAGCACATTTATATTAGGTGTTATTCATTAACAAAGTGTACACACACACATTTCACATATCATTCCTTCGTAATTTTTTTTTTTACGCACCGAACAGTTACTATTAGTACAAAGATGAACAAATTGCCAAAGTAATAAGTGGGGCGGTATGTAGGGTGGTGGAGTGACAAGAATGAGTTAAAAATAATAAACAAATTTCAAAGGATGAAAATTATGTTACGTCCAAATCATCATCCCCCTATTCACATCCCAAACTTATGTTAAAAAAAGAAGAAAAAATTAAAAAAAAGAATTCTTTTTTTTTTTTCTTCGAAATTGTGTTTTGTAAACGCAAGGTCACAATGGTTATAAATGCAGGGAGGTGATGGGGAATGGGGTACAGGGAGACAATGTTGTAAACAAAAGACCGTGTTACATTTTTCACTAGTTTTTATTCTGTGATGTAATTTTCTTTCATGATAATTCGATTAGAGTGAAAGATAAAATTGAAGAAAATTTTTGTGTAAAACGTGATTTAGTCAAGTCATTGATCTATTTAACGGGGGGGTTTTTTGGTTGTTGTTGTTGCCACTACTTTTAACTTTAATATTTGTTTAAATCCTTTGTCTGATCATTTTCTTGTTTGTCATCGAACCAAACAAGCAAACAAACAAAACAAAACAAAATAAACCAAAGTAAACCCCTATTTGTGTAGCGATTTTGTAACGATTTCAATAACCGGAAAAAAAAACCCTTTGTTCCCAACGTCACAAATGAATGATTGAAAAATTTATTAACAAACTTGGTCTGGGACAAGATATGCTGCATCACCAATCAAGCACCAAAGTACACAGCAGCAACAGCAACAATAAGAACAGCAGCAAAAAAACAAAAAATAAAACCGCGACTATTAGTTTTACACCTGCCACATTGATTATCCCACGTTATTACATGAATCGCACCCCATTTTTTTTTTAACACTTTTTTACCACACTTTTCGCGTTAATTTTTTTTTTTTTGTTTGGTTGTTTTTGTTGATTCTTAATGATCAACAAAAGAGGATCACACATGTAGGGGTGAAATTTTTCTTCTTTTTTCTCTTTTTTGTTTTCTATTTTAATTTGTTCGCATATTATGACGCGTGGGTGGTAAAAAAAAAAATTTACACATTATGGTTTTGTGGTTGTTTAAAGTGTTACAAAGAATTTTTTTGTTGTTGTTCTTGTTTTGTAATTTAATGACGCCATGGTGTATGCGTGGGTGGTGTGGGTGTCAAAAAAATTATTTTTAAGTGTCCTACCAATGGAAATTTTTTTTTTAATAGAAACCGCAAAACACCATTCCATGGCATCACTCAATTAAATTTTTATTTTTTCCTTTTTTTTGTTTGATTTGATTTTTCCGTTTCTAGTACAACAAATTGGAGCTGATGATGTGGTTGGTGGTGGGTGTTATCTGTTTTAAATGCAATAGAAAACCGAGTTACGTTATTTCTAGCCTTTTTGTCGATTAAACTATGATGACTAACTCAACACCCAACCACCACCTAGTTACCTAGTCGTAATGATCGTATTTTTCTCGCGAATTTTTATTTTTTTTTTTTTTTTTGCGCAATATTTTGTTATGGTGAAACAACACACTAACTGCAACTGAATTAACAATGCACCCCTTCAGACAATAACAATAAAAAAAATAAAAAATACAAACGACAGCAAACACTTAAAAAGCTGAAAAAAACTCTTAGCTACTACCCCCCCCCCCCCCCCCCCCCCCCCCGGTAACTGATTAACAGCGGTTGGAATTTTTATTCCTATTTTTTTTATCTTGCCTACGTTTAACAATCACCCCAGGGGTACGCTTGAGCCATAAGCTTTGACAAAAATTGAGTTGCATAGAGATGGAAAAAATAAAACATTTTTTTCAACGGGGTTAACGGGTGGTAACGATGACATCAGATGACACAGGCAAAGACATGTTTGAGAGTTTTTTTTAGTGTTTCATCCAATATCCTGCTGATAAACGTTTGTAAAGAAAAAAAAATTCCCTGTTGTTCTCTCTAGTGGAAATTTTCCGGTGTGGTGTTCACACTCCACTGTCACTTGTGTATTGTCCAACAGTCTCGAAACAGACTACTTTGTTATATGGCATACAAATGTAAATAAAAAAATAAATAAAATAGCCAACGTAACAATAAAGAAAGGACGAAAGAAAGGAAGAAAAAGAAAGGAGGAAAAAAAAATGTCAAGTCAATGAATTTTTAATCGATGCTAAGAAATTTATGTTTCCTATATGCCCGTGTGTTTGTGTGTGTCCGTGTGTATCCTTTATTGTCGTTGTAACACTCGACATCGTTGTCCATTATGTGTTTCCATCCACTAAACAACAATCAAACAAACAAGGAAAAAAAAACTCATTCAGAAGCAGAAAAAACATCGTAACGATTTTTTTTTTTGGTATCAGTACATCAACAGCAACAACAACAACAACACACATCCAACCTCTATAAATATTTTAGTACGCTGACATCTCGACAACAATACGTCACAAAACAATACAAGATGTAAGGCAGAAGAAGCAACAAAAAAAATATAAAAAAAAAATTAAAATACCACAATCGTCGTCGTTGTTGTCATTCCAGCATTATCACCGCTGCTGCCGCTACCCGTTTCCTTTTTTATAAAGTTATGTTAAGCTAAGCTACACGACAACAACGACGACAACAACAGTATTGATGGAGGGACTCTAGGGACGTACAGACTATTTTTTTTGTGTGTATTTTTCTACATAACAGTTTGTTAATCAATTATTTAGCACAGAGAAAATGAATAAAAACAGAACACACAGGACATACAGGACACAAAAACACCGCAATAACAGAACAGAGAGAGAAAGAGAGAGAGAAAAAAACAAAAAATTCAAAAGGAATAAAATTATCCAAAAATAAAAACAAAACAAAAAAAATTTCTTTTTTTTTTTTATATTCACAAAGGTGACTACTTTATGTATCATAAAACCTAAATCCCCCTTAACCAGTGTTATGGTGGACGTAAAAACTCCACAAGTTAATAAATAAAACAACAAAAAAGCTTCAAAAAATTTCCATCACATGTTTAGGATGCAAATGGGATGTTTTAACAAAAGAGCAAAAAAGAAAAAAAAATTAAGAAAATTTCTGTAATGGGTGCCTGCTACAACAATTACTATGGATAGAGGGATAGGGAGAACACATTTTGCGGGGTGGTTTTTCTTTTAATTTTATTTGATTTGTTTGTTTCGTTTTTTTTTTTTGGTATTAATTCATGGGGAGTTGTTGGGGGGGTAGTTCGTTTTAATTTAGTTTCATCAAGCAACAGAAATTTTTTACAAAAATTTCCTTCAATACACGATTATTATCCGGCAAATTTTCCTAGCAAATATTGACTATTTTGTGGCGCGGCACAGTGGCTTTGATTTATTTTGGTTTTGTCATAATATTATTGCTCGGTTTATTTGTTTGTTTGTCTGTTTTGTTTGTTTGTTTGTTTTTATTGAAAATGGAAAAAATAGTTGCTAGAGAACTAGCTGACTGTGTGTAACGTGGAATGAGTGGCAGAATAATATTTACAGTTAATTCCTTTGGGGAATTACATTATTCTTGTTGTTCTCTCTCCACCACATCATCATCATCAACATTTGTTGTCAACAAACAAATAAACAAGCAAACAAACAAAACAAAACAGTGATACAAACGAATTCTTTTTTTTTTTTGTTCTTCTTTGATAATTTTTTTTTTTCCATCAATGATAATCTATTGAGGATACAACAACAAGATGCAGACAAAAAACAATACACAAAGTGACACGTGTTTCTGTGGTGAATATCATTAAAAATAAATCAAAAAAAACACCATCATCACACCGTAACATAACGTCATCCACCGAAGATAACAAGAACAAAAAAAAAATCCTATTAAAAACCGAGATAGTACCTAAGAGAGAGAGAGAGAGAGTCTCAAGACATGACTTGACACAAAATGTAAACGTAAACAACAATCAACCAACCCTAAAACACCACCACAAACCACCCAATCCTAACTTAATGCACTACCAAAGAACGCACGCGATTCTATTAATTATTCAATGGGGATGAAAAAAAAAATTCTTTTGTCGCGCGCGCTCGTTTTGTGTTTTCCTTTCCTTTTGTTTTGTGTTTTTTTCCCCATTTAAATTGTTAACCACAAATCATTGTTATAGAAAATCAGTGATCCACGGATTACGAATTAACACTTAAGTAGTAAATAAATATAGAAGGAAAATTCCACCCACAACATGATTACAGTTGCTGCTGCTGAATTTTTTTTTGTTTTTGTTTTGTTTCGTACTCAAGTGTCCACCACTTTGGTTTGAGCAGGAGCAGCAGGGTAGTGTAGTTTTGTAACAACAGGAGTAAGAACAACAACAACAACAACGAACTTAATGAAAATTCATTTAAATTTTCTATAAAATGACCAGGCGTCTCCACTTTGCTTCCTTTTTTTTCTTTCCTCCTTTGTTCATTCAACTCGCTGTTTTTTTCTATAATAACGGTACACCGCCCAAAACAAGCACCACCACCATCATCATTGGCACACAGAAAAAAATCCAGAATGGTCTAGGATTTGTTGTTGTTGTTGTTGATTTCTGCTACTAATTGGAGATGAGTTAATATGAGGAAACAAAAAAAACATAAAAAAAATTGAGATAAAATGAACAAATCAAGAGTCCTACGTACTCTGTTGTCTGACTTTTCAGTTGAGACTTTTTATTTCTGCTTCTTCTGCTGCTTACTTTATGATTTTTTTGTATGTTTGTTTGTTTGTTTGTTATAGAAAATTACAGACTTCTAGCCTAGGCAAGCTAACAAGCAATATTTAATAAAAAGGAAAAAAAAACTCTAAGGGCAAAAAAAAAACAATTTCAACTTCTGATTTACCATTCATAACGTGAACAATAGACGATATCAAGGAACTTTTGTCATTTAATAATAATAATAATAAACAAAAGCAAAGGCAATGGGAACGGCAATGGCAACAACAACAACAACAGCAACAGCAATGGGATTTTTTTTTTTTTCAACGTTGATTATAATGTTTGAAAAACCCCACTATATCCATCCACCCACACACACATCCATATCTACCCATCAATTTATAAAGTGTAAAAATAGTTTATTTTTACGTGTAATTATAATAGTATTTGTCTAATGTTTATATTCAAGACGATGTGTGGGTGGGTGGTTGGCTTTATTGTTGTTGTTGTTGTTGTTGTTTCCTTTCTTTCATACATTCATTCATATTTAACAATAAACAATAAATTAGAAAACGGAAATCTATTGAGACAGTACACTGATTGGTTGATTTAATAAAAATAAACGAAGGCAAAAATACGAAGGCGAAAAAAAAATAAACGACAGGCACAAAATTTAATTAACCCTGTGTTGCTTTACGGGGTTTTTTTCCGTTATTTTTTTTCAGTTTTTTGTATTAATAATTGTTGAGAGTAAAAAAAAAACACCCCCATTTAACTAAACTAGGGAGGTGACCTCGTTTTATTATTTTTTTGTATTTTTGTTGTTGTTGTTGTTGCTGTTGTTGTTGTAATTTTAATTATAACTTCAATTGTCGCTATAATTTTTTTGTTACAACACACAACACAACACACTTATTAACCATTCTATTCTACTGATTTTCATACAATAATCATTCGCCTGTTGGATTATTATCCGCTTTTATGATTCTTTGTTATTGAGGAAAGTAGAAAAGAAAAAAAGAAAAAAAAATATCATCTATTGTACGTTGTGTTAAAATCGGCGATAGTATTAAAAATCCCAATAGAAGAATACAATTAGTGTTAAAAGGAATGATCTCTTGTCTTTATAGAAATGTTAAAAAAAAAATCTAATTTCAATTCCATTCCAATTCCATTCCCCATTACCAAATAAAATAGTTTCGAACAATATATTTGTGTGGGTGTGCGTGGGTGAATGAGAGGGAGAGAAACTCAGTCACCAAAAAAAAACAGAAAAAAAAACCTTTCACGGCAGAAATATAATAAAACAACAAAACAAAGCAAAGCAAAACAAAACAGCAAAAAAAAACATATTCGAATTGTTGTATGGATGGATGATGATCACGGATTAAGGTTCTATTGTTATGCGATTATGTGAAAATGTTTTTGTAACAAAATAAATAAGAAGATTTTACGTTGAAAAACATTTTCTTGTTTATTATTATTATTATTGTTCACTACTGTTCTATATAATAATAATCATAATAATAATAATAATAATAATAATAATCATCATCATACATTCACCCCATCACCATCATCATCACCATCACCATCACCATCACCATCACCATCACGTAGTAACATTTTAAACGTAGCAAAAGATATTTCATTTCAATTAGAATTTTCTGTTCTATTTTCTTCTATT
>OY540807.1:0-92073 GCA_961205885.1 Ptychoptera albimana | reverse complement strand
AAATTAAACACACACACACACACACACACACACACACACACACACACACACACACACACACACACACACACACACACGCATACTATAGAATCCACCTCAACTTAGAAAAACTACACAAACGTATATGGTTACACATTTGGGGAGCATCAAATGTCATAGAAGTCGACAATTAGAAATTATTTAGTATTTACGTATTCAATATTCGTCAGAATTTTCGAAATAATTAATAAAATCGGAAAAATGTTTTAAAAGAGAATCCTGAAAATTCATAAAATTTATTGTAGTCAATGTATTCTCCGATAGACCTGAACGTGATACCACTAACCGTACCGTACCTCCTTCAGTCTATTAACCGTACCATACCACCACCCATTAAAATCAAAATTCCATAAATCCTCTCCAATCTATCTATGTACGATACGTGCCTTAAAATTCACAAAATCCACTCCAGCCTAACTATTCTCCGGTAAATCTGAACGTAATACCATTAACCGTACCATATCAGCCTTAAAATCAAAATTCCATAAATCCACACCACTCCAACATTATTCTCCGGATAGACCTGAACATGATAATTTCTATAAAATTATTTCACATTAACAAACAATTCCATAACATAATTTCAACCCTTGAAATATTATTTTATTTATTTATAAACTAATGGATCCCTCTATAAGGCTTACATACAAACATACATGCATGCATACATGTATCAAAAACTATTTTATTATGTTTCTTGTGTGTTTTTCATTTTTTTTTTCGGGTCCCTTTATATTATATAAATTTTACTACTATTGCTGCTACTACTATTGATGTTGTTTATTCATTTCACTTTTCTTGTGTTTTTCATCTTTTTGATTAAAATTATAATAATAATTGTGAATGGTGATGGTGATGGTGATGGTGATGGTTATGGTGATGGTGATGATGATGGTGAATGGTTAATGGTGGTGGTAATAAATATTATTTTATCCATTTTATCATTTCATTTCAATTCATTTTCTTAATTATTTGTTGCTTTAATAAATGCTTGTATACACATATGTGGGTGGTGGTATGTGTGGGTGGTTTATATACATTTCTATATATACATACACATATGTTTAAGGTAAATTACGATAGATTTATATTTAACTCCACTGCTACGGTTTATATTATATTTAATAAAGACAACACGACAGCAATAACATCAACAAAAACGTTTTGTCGTTCCGTCTGTTTGTGGGTGGTTTTTCTTTATAAATATAGATTGGGGTTGGGATGGATAGTAGGTGGTTGTAGATTTAACAAATATGTTTTTATTTATTTATTGTTGTTATTCACTGTTGTTGTTTCAGTTTCTTTTTTCCTTTTTTTCTTTGGTTACTTTAATTAAGAAAATTTTCCTAAAGGAATTTATTTATTATTTATTCCTACAAAAGTTAAAAGAAAAAGCAAAAAGCAAAAAGAAATTTGAAGTTTTAGGACTGAGAACGGTCTGAGATTCTCTTTTCGTTTCGTTTTTTTTTTCGGTTTTCTTTTTACAATGGTAAAGGATTGATAAATCAAAGAAAGCAAAGCAAAGTAAAGAAAGGAAAGAAAGTTTTTTTTTTATCACAAAGATACTTTTTCTTGCTATGCTTTATTTGTTTTATTTATTTGTTCGTGGGTGTATGAGTGTGCCTGTGTGTGTTTTTTTATTATTTGTTTAAATAGGGTGGTGATGGTGATGGTGATGGGGGTAATGGTGATGGGGGTGATGGCAACATTTTACGTGCCTTTGAATTAAGATTTAATACATCGCCCACCATATAAATCTACAAACATAACATTGACGACGTCGTTTATTTGTTTTTCAAATTAATTTTTATTTTTTAAATTTGGTAAATGGGGATAATGTGTGGGGGGAAGGGTGTTTGGAGGCGGGATTGTTATTTTTTTTTTTTATGATCTAAAAGTTATCTTTTGACAGAAGATTTGTTATTTTAAAATTTTTATCTAATTGGTTCGTATCGTATCGTATCGTGACGTTGAGTCGTTGGTATGGCGAAAATTTCTATATAGAAAGGGCGGTGGCTTCTTCTTTGTGTCATCGTCTTATTAATTTTATTTTATTTATTTTGTACATTTGTAGCATCTTCGATTTTAATTTTAATTCATTGGGTGAGTTTTGGTAGTCATCAGAAAAAAAACATAAACAAAATTCCGACTTATACAGTGTGTCAACCAGAATAAAAAATCAATTATTTTTTTTTTTTACAAACAAACAACCGATTTTTTCTTAACAAATTTTCTACCTTCTATCATTCATTCCATATATTTACTTAAAGAATGAGAAAAGAAAGAAGAAAACAAAAAATATTCGCGTATTCACTGTTATTACACGAATTTTACTTAGAAAAAGTCTTTGATCTTAGCTTTTGTATGGTCGTGTGTGTGTACGTGTTTACGCGCGTGTGAGTATGTGTGTGTGTACACCATCAATGTTTTTCTTTTTAATTTTTAATTTAAAAAAAAAATATTTTTCCAATGCTAAAGTTGCGAATAAAACATCAGCAGCAACAGCAACATCAGCGGATCAGTAGATTTTTTCTTTAATCTTTTTCTGTTTATTTACCTTAGTCAACCATCAACAGCAACAACAATAATTATTTTTAAAAAAAATAAAAAAAAATTTTGTGACACAAATTGTGTTTTACTTACGTTTAGACCGGGGCGGGCCAAACCCCAAACCATTAATATTCGCTTTTAATTCAATCGCAAAATACTCAACGAGTTACATTTCGTCATTCATTTATATTTCTATTCTTGATAGGACAAGACAAGGAGAAAAGTAACGCGACATACATAACAATTCTTTCGACAAAAAATTCCTTCATACCTTCTACATGCACACAGAAATGCATCGTATTGCATCACGTTGTATCGAAACGCATCGCATCGTATCGCATTTTAATTCAAGAATTAGATTTTTAAAAAAATATAAAAAATTATTTTTCCAACTTTCTTTGTCCATTTCATCTCATTCCCCTCTGCAAACAACTTATGAATGAATGCTGCTAATGGGCTAAATGCTACAATTATTGTGTTACAGTTGCTACCGTTGCTAATGTTGCAGCTACTGCTATTACTGTGCCTGTTTCTGCTGCTGCTGCTACTGCTATTGCTGCTGCATTACTTTCTTTTAATTATGCTCTACATGTAAACCGGTAAACTAGTGAACACGTCAAACGCGAAATAAAAAACATAAAAATGAATTTAGAATAGCATACAAAGCGCACTCTTTTCACCGAAGAAATTCGTTTTTTTTTTAGTTTTTTTTGCAACAAGGAAAAAAAATTCTATTTCAACAAAAACCACAAACAAGAGTTTTGTCTAATCGATTTTTAATCAAGAAAAATTCATAAAATTATTTAAAGAGAAAATAAAATGAAACCAGTGTAACAGGTGTATCTGTATTGATATAGAAAAGAAGAAAAAAATCGAATGATGCCTAGAGGAAACAAAGTTTTAAACATGCGATGACAGATTTAGTTACATCTGGAGACAACTAACAACTAACTAACTTACTAACAAAATCATAAATTAATAATAACTCGATAAAAAAAATATAAAAAATGCGAATAAAATCGCGAATTATTATTTTTTGGAAAATAAGCAAAAAGAGAAGAAAAGAAAAAAAAAATTAACAAAATATGAAATATGACGATCCTGCTGTTGTTGTTGTCGTTGTTGTTGTTGGTCTTTAAGTAAATAAAAACGAAGAATAAAAAGAAAAAAAAATATTTATTAGCTACGTAAAACCATTATAGTGTGTGTGTGTGTGTGTGTGTGTGTGTATGTGTGCGTGTGTCTGCTATGTTTAAAAGAAAATTAAAAAGAAAAAAAATTTTTTTTTTCTTTTTTCTAATTAAAGCTAATTGTGTGCGCGTGTGACTTAATAACGATGATACGCGGGTTTTATTATAACACAAATAGTCGGTTGTTGTAATCAATCATATAGAAGGAGAAAGAAAAACTCCAGTTTGACGAATATTTGCATTTTGCTGCTGCATTTTGTTGTTTTTCTCTTTTGTTATTATCCCATGGTCCTTAGAGGATGGAGGCGCTCCATGCGCCTTTATATTATTGTTAGGATTAAAGAATTTTTGTTTGAATTATTTTTTCATTTTTTTTTTATTATAATTCTACCATAAATGACTATACGGTGACCATATCTATGCTAATTATGGAGAAATTTTTCATAGAGAAATCATCGATTTTCGTTGTCGCTATATAAAAACAACAAAAGATAATTCTATAATTAATAACGCGACAGAGATGAAGGAAGATAGAGAAAGTTTTTTTTTTTTTCCTTTTTATTAATTTTTTTTATTTTTATTGTTTATTGCTTTTAAACCAGAAAGAAAGAAAAAAAAAACAGAGGAATTTATTTATATATAAAAAGAAATTTTTTTTTTCCATTTAATAATAAATAATTTTTAAGCCCACCATCCAATATTTTTTCTGCTACTTTACATTACGAAACAAATACATTTATAAAAAATAATTCAAAACGCAACATATAATATGTGAAATGAGATGATGAATAATATCAGTCAGGAACAACAACAACAACAACAACAACAACAACAACAACAACAACAACAACAACAACAACAACAACAACAACAACAACAACAACAACAACAACAACAACAACAACAACAACAACAACAACAACAACAACAACAACAACAACAACAACAACAACAACAACAACAACAACAACAACAACAACAACAACAACAACAACAACAACAACAACAACAACAACAACAACAACAACAACAACAACAACAACAACAACAACAACAACAACAACAACAACAACAACAACAACAACAACAACAACAACAACAACAACAACAACAACAACAACAACAACAACAACAACAACAACAACAACAACAACAACAACAACAACAACAACAACAACAACAACAACAACAACAACAACAACAACAACAACAACAACAACAACAACAACAACAACAACAACAACAACAACAACAACAACAACAACAACAACAACAACAACAACAACAACAACAACAACAACCAAAAATTATGATGATGAAGAAAAATAATAAATTAATTGACAACGAAAATGAAACGACGAAACGAAAATAAATAAAAAATTTTTTTTTTTCTTTTTTCTATTATTAAATATTTTTAATAATAGTTAAGATGCGAACGTACGCATAAAATATAAATTTAAATATAATTATTATAAAGAATAATACAATGTGTGAACCCCCATTTAATAATTATTTCATAATCTTATCACATAAATAAACCATCTTAAAATTCTGAAGACTGTTGAAATTTTTCGTCGATAAATGCTACAATAAAGCGAACTAACAGTTTTACGGTTATAGAAAGGATAAATTATGAGCAGTAGAAACCTTAACAGTATGTAAATCCCATCTGAATGCAAGAAAAATCATGAAAAATCATTGTATTGCTCATATTTCAGACAGTGGAGTCCTGAAAACTACGTAAACCACAACTGAATACATGAAAAACCTAATCAATGTTACAATAAAAATTATAAATAAAAAACAGTGAATTCCCTATAATTATACGGACCACATATAAAATTTCTTGAAAATTAATTCACTTTCGATTTCTGCCCCCATTTTGCTTATAAACGTTATCAGAATATATTCCCGGCAGAGAGTTTTACTGTAATGGGAAATGATGGAAATTATGGACAGCCTACGTTTATACAAATCCCACCTAAACACAAGAAAAACATGGACAAACTCAAATTTTGGTTCATGTTTCGTTTACATTCCCTCAAAGTCAATCGAACTACATCTTACTCTAAGAGAAATAGTTAATTTGGAGGCCTAAACCCTAACCAAAAAGCATCCCAGTTATTCATCACCTGCAGACCAGTGGATTCTCAATCCTTTTTCATTCACACTAAACAAATTTTCATAATTTCACTATCAACAGTTGTGTTACCTACACTTATACGAAAATAAAGAGAAGAAAAAAAACGCAGAAAAATTTCCCAATGCATTAAAACTCCGTTTAGCAACACCAGCAAACAGACAAAAATCCTCAAGATTTCCTTAAAAATATTTTCAGATTAACAAACGCAAATTTGAGTTTACAACCACAAACAGGAGACCCCTGAATGGGGTATGGGTGGGTCATTCACGCATTTTTCTATCAAGGTTTTTGTTGAGGAATTCTTCTAGGATTTAAAAAAATAAAATTTTCACACAATTTTTACCTTTACTGTTTAGGGTTGTCAACGTTATAATTGCATTTAGCCAATTAAATCAATAGGAAAATTAGGTGATGAAGTCACAATCTTAGAAGAAATAGAAATATAGAATGGGTGAATGGGTGTAAATTATCCTTAAATTTCATTGTTTCTCATTTGTTTTGTTTGGTTTCTTCGTTTTCGTTTAGTTTTTTCTTCAAAAAAAATTTATTTATTTTATTATTTCTATCATCAAAACGTAAAGAGAAAGCAAAACAAAAAAAATCATCGCTTCCATCAATTATTAATTTTTAATAAACATTCTGACGACAGGAATACGCCAAGAATTTAATGACATAACTAAGACAATCAAATGTACACACATAAAAATGTGATTTGTGCGATAAATTATTTTTCCTCGCTTGTTGGTTAAAGACGACATCGTTCTCTAAAGTTTATTAGTTGAAAAAAAAAACATTTTTTTTTTGGAGCAGGGAAAAAACAAACAAAAATAACGCAAAGAAAATTATTTTTATTAATAAAATAATACAAAATTTTCTCAGTTTTTCCTTCTGTTTTTCATTTTTATTTATTAATATCAAAAAAAGAAAACTCCAGTGTTGAATTTTCAGTGTCGGTTTGTTTTTCCTTGTAACGTCGTGCTTAAGCTGGCTAAGCTGAATATACTTGTATGTATTGTATTGTATCCAAAAAACCGAAATAAAAAGTCACAAACACAAAGAACGCAATAGTCATAGCAGCAACAGCAACAAGGAAAATAAATAACAAAAATTAACGAAAAAGAAAAACAAAAAAAAAATAAAAATTTTTCCATCTTAAATTATTAAATAAATAAAATAAAATAATAAAAAAAAATTTACGACACATATTCACATATTCTCTATTATTAATAATATTAAAAATCAACAAATAAACGAAAATTATTTATATGAAAATTGTTTTAAAACAAAACAAAACAAAAGCAAAAGCAGAAAAAAAAAATTAATAATTTTTAATAGAGAGAAAATTTTTTATTTTTGAATTAAGACTAAAAATAAGTTTTAAGGTGGTGTAACAATATTTTATTTTTTCTTTTCTTGTGTGTGGGATGGATTATAGGAAAAAATTTAAATAAAATAACGAGGTGATCGTAAATGAGATCTTTAATAAAAAACAAAAATTAAATTAAAATGCATGCGTTGCTAATAAATTAATTGTTCCATGGCATCAGCATTATTGACTGTGACCACAATTAACGTAAGAATTAACGTAAGAAATGTCAACATTAATATCGAATTTACTAGTAAAATCAACAAAAACTCAGTAAATTCCTAATGACATTTCTTACATTATCATTACGTCAATTGTGACTATGTAATCATGAAATGAATAAATAAAAAAAATTATCGAGCTGATCGTACGGGGATCTTTAACAAAAAATACAGGCGTTGCTAATAAATTAATTATTCCATGGCATCAGAAAAATGAACAAAAAAAAATATCTATATAATCGTAAGGTGATCTTTAATTCATCAGTAATAATTTTAATCACCATCATTAACTGTGACCACAATTAACGTAAGAAATTTCAACGTTAATGTTTATTAAACTTTAATTGACTCTACTAAAATCAATAGAAACTTGCTAAATGACATTCCTTACGTTATCCTTACATCAATTGTGACCAATTTCATAAACAACCATAACACCTCCTACAAACGTTTTAAAACAGCAAACATTTTTTTCATCTAAATTTTCCAACAAAATTCCTACACAACCTAAACGGAAAATATTTTCTATTTAATGATTATGGATGGAGGCTTTTAAGTTTCATCGATTTAATTTTCATAAAAAACAAAAAATAAAAACTTTCTGTCATCCTCCGTTGTTTTATTTTTATAATTATTATTATTTATTATTTATATTATTATTATATTTATATTTTTATTTTTATTTTTATTTTTATTTTTATTTTTATTTTTATTTTTATTTTTATTTTTATTTTTATTTTTATTTTTATTTTTATTTTTATTTTTATTTTTATTTTTATTTTTATTTTTATTTTTATTTTTATTTTTAATAATTTAATAATAATAATAACTGACGACTGTGAAACGATTTTCCCAAAAATAAAAAAAAAGATTTTTTTTATTGCTTCGTATAATTCATATTAATGTTTTAACAACAGCGAGCCGCGCTATTTGCCGCGCCACACTTTACATATATTTTTTTTTTTTGTTTATTTTTATTCCTTTATTTACAAGAATATACCGAATAAAAATATGAAGATAAAGAAGAACTAGAAGAAGAAGAAGATGATGAAGAAAGGCAAAAGAATATGATGAAGTAGAAAAAGAATAAATACGCGGGTATATATAGAAATTGCTGATGAAAGTCAAAAACTGTTTCTCGTTGACGTGTACGAATTTATTTAGTATCGTGTAGTAAATGCATTGTTCTGGTTTTGAAAATTTTACATTTTTTTTCTACAAAATTTAATTAGCGTTCATTGTGGTAGAAGAAAGGGTTCATTTTGATAGAAAAAGGTTGATGTTGGTAGAAAATCAATCATTTTGGTAGAAAACCGTTAATTTTGGCAGCAAATCGTTCGTTTTGATAGAAAAGGGTTCATTTTTGCAAAAAATCGTTCATTTTGCTGTTTTATGAAACAGTTTAAAAAACAACAAAAATCTTAAATCATGAATCTACGGTACATTTTCACAAAGTTTACCCGGTAATAATCCGGATGCAACCAGATAAAAAAATGTTACTCCGAATGAACTCTTAATGCCAGAATGTGCATCAGACGGACATTGAATCGCATTTATTCGACGAAAAAATTTCTTTGTCTTGAATAAAAATTATCACTCTTTCCGGCCACCCACAGTAATTTTTAATTACCTTACGGTGATTTAAATTTTCTGAACAAAAATCTTAAAAATAAAACCTCTGTGCACCCAATTTTGACCAAGTTTCAGACTTTTAACTAAGTTTGTGTTTTATCTAGAAAAAATTTCTATGAACGCATGAATTCCTGAACGAATTACTTGAATATTCGTCAGGAGAATATGATTCACGTTTGTTCCACGTATTTTACAAATAAAAACAAAAATTTCTCAATCATGGTCAAAGGATAATTCGAAGAAAAAAATTTTCCACTTTTTGTAGGCTTGAATTTTACACAAGTTTCACCTAATTCACCAGATTCACCTATTAGCCGATAAAAAGCCGATTCGTCATAATAAAGGATTCAAATAAAGCAAATTTTCACATTTATCATCAATGCCCTTGAAAATTCAACGAAAACAAAAAAGGTTGATGATCCATGAATGCATCGCACACTCCATAATAATGTCATTGGAATGATAATTGGTTTCATGAAAATTACAACCAACGATACCAACCACAGACCGCATTATTCACAGAAATGAGAAAAAGAAGAAAAAAAACTAAAAAAGGCAGCAAAACGCAAAAACTGCGACAAACACAAATAATTAATCCCAATAAACATTCGATAATTAATCGATTTTTAATCAATGCCCGCCACATTTAATAAATGTGAAAAATCAATATAAAAAAAAAAAATATTACCCATCGCGAACGTAAACGCGAACGCAAACCACCCATATTAATTATTTTTCAAAAAAATAAAAATTGTCAACGCCAAAATTCCAAAAAAAAAAAAGAAGAATCCGAGAAATTCGATTAAATCGATTAATATGCAAGAAAAGTAATCGATGCACATGGTTTTTAAGGGGACAAATGATATCCTGTCAAACATAAATAAATCACAAGAATAAAGGAGAAGCAACAGGAGATGAAGCAGGACAAGAAGCAGACGATTAACATGACGTGTATTTAGGATGAGACAAATGTAATGAAATCTAAAGCCTAAAACGCAAACAAATGTTGTTGCCCCAATTAAAACTCCATCTCTGCTTGTCATTTCATCATCTTATCATAAAGACACAAAATCCCCAAAGAGTATCATCGCATCAAAGACAATAAAACTTATTATAAAGAGGACAGATTACTGTGTCCCAGGCATTACAGCACAATGAATCTTTTATGTAAAAAAACAAAACAAAACAACACACACAAACAAAATAACGCAAAATAAATGAATTTGTTTGTTCATTACCCATCACAGTATCCACAGCATGTGGAGTCACAAATAAATTCAGAGTCAATGCGAAAAATAAAAAAACACAAAAATTCCATTACAATGCGCGCGGCTCGTTTTCGCTATAAATCGCTAAAATCGCTTACTTAAAATTTCTCCTCATTCTGTTGCTGTTGTTTTTTCTATTTTCTCTACCCCACCATATTGTCTCCACATAATTAAATAAAAACAAAAAAAGAAATTATTTTTTTCATTTCATTAATGAATTTTGCGTGCGTTCGCGCTATTAATAAAGTCCTTGTTTGGGAGGAGGATGGGAGGAGAAGATTGGGAGAAAATTTCACTTTGATTCGTATAAAAAAAAATTTAATTTTTTTTTTACATTTAATTATTTATAACAAACATGTGGCGGGTGTGTGTGTGTTTACATGCTGGAAATATAACAGGGATGTAATCAGTAATTAAAAATTTTAAATGAAAATTAAAATTCACCTGACACACGCGACTATTTAACTCGTGGAAAAAAATCGTTTTTTTCTTTGCTTTTTCATGTCTTGTTTTGTTGTTGTTACTGTTATTGCAACAGCAAAGTGTTTATTTGAATACAAATAACGCGAAAATGGTAGATTAATATCAGGTACACAGACTCACAGGCACACACACACACCATGTACAGTGCACAGGTTGTCAGTTACATAATTTATTTCGAGTTTTTTTTATAATTTATTGCCATTCATTATTATTATTTTCATGTTTTTTTTTTATTATTATGTTTGTATAAAGCTCACATGAAGCACACGAACAAACAAACAAACGACAACGGCAACGAGTTAACAAAAAACGGCAAATAAAAACAAACAAGATGCGAAAATAATTGTGAAAAAAAAAAAAAACATAACAAAGAGTAATGATGAAATTTTTTTTTATTTCTAATATTTATATGCTGATTATGAAGTTGAAATGTCGCGGGGTTTTTTTTTCTCTATCTCTCTTTTTTTAATTCATAGTTGTATTTAGATTTTTCGCTGATTTTTTTTAATAATTTAATTTATTAAAAATTTATTATAATTATTATTTATTTTCTTATATTTATAGAATCAAATGGATATGATGCAACAGCTGCAGCAACAACACCAACAGCAACAACAGCAGCAGCAACAACAGCAACAGCAACAGCAGCAGCAACAACAGCAAAAAAAACATCAACAACAACAACAGCAAGATCAACTGGACCAAGGTGAGATGCAACGTTTACAGCAAGAGCATCGTATACAGGAATTGCAAAATCAGATCAGTGCCCATTTTCCAACTGTTCCCGGTAAGAATGCTTTTATTCCGTTTTTGCCGTATTTGCGTCCACCATATCCTGTGCAGCCCGTATGGGATTCAGCATCCGCACATTTGGCACATATGACCGCGACATTTCAACAAACACACAAAGATTTATCACCGGCTGAATCACCGGTACCGCAAACAATTACGGATCCGGATGCCCCATTAAATTTATCGAAACCTAGAGGCTCACCGAATAGTTCACCGTCGTTAGTGATGGGAAGTTTACCCTCGATTGCAACGCTATCACCGAACCCATTACCAAACACGTCGATAGCATCGAGTACACCGGGACAGAATTCACGAAATAATACGATGGGAATTGGACGTGGTTTTTTGCCGTATCCGTCTGCGATAACTGGTGGACACTCAAAGGCACAACCACAGTTTTCAATAACTGATGAACCCGATTTTTTGTCAGCGTGCAGAATGTGGGCCACTGACTCAATAGCGCATCACCCCAAACCACCATTGGATGAGGAGAAAGTTCGTCTAGTACGACAGGCACGAGTAAGTCGGGACAGTGTGTCAGGAACTTCGGCACCCAGTTCAGGTGGAAGTAGCGGCGGTGGAGCTGCTGGCGGCGGTAACGGTGGCAGCAGCGGTATTTCAGTGTCAAGCAAACCACACATTAAACGGCCAATGAACGCATTTATGGTGTGGGCCAAAGATGAACGCAGGAAAATACTAAAAAAATGTCCCGACATGCACAATTCGAATATTTCAAAGATTCTCGGTCGCAGCTGGAAGGAAATGTCTAACGCTGAGAAGCAACCATACTACGAGGAACAGTCAAGACTTTCAAAGTTGCACATGGAACAGCATCCTGACTATCGCTACAGGCCACGACCAAAACGCACCTGTATTGTCGACGGTAAAAAGATGCGAATCTCCGAATATAAATTATTGATGCGTAATCGTCGTGCTGAAATGCGTCAATTATGGTGTCGTGACGGACCCGAAAATGTTGGATCCTACTTACAAGATATAAATTCAGCATCAACATCGACATCGGCCAATCGGGCACCATCACCAACCAACGGTTCTGTTAATGCACAAGGATTCTATTACCCACCCGATAGCCTATCACCATCTGGTTTCTCCTCCGAAGGTAACGGCACCAGTTTTGATTCACGCGACGACGACTGAACCGAACTTTATCGCTGGTCACCCGTTCCATCCAGCATTGGACTCTGGTAATTTATATTCCTTGTCTCATTTCCCCATTTATCCATCCATCCATTGACCACTCAATTCATCTTTTGATGCTTTACATTCGTATTTCTATCTCCCAACTCCGATAGTTTTTTTTTTGTTTTCTTTTCTTCTTAATTGCGTTTTAAAATCAAGAGAGAGAGAGAAAGGGTTTAGGGTGGGAGGATGGTATAGAGAGAGAGAGAGAGAGAGAAAAGAGAGTGAGAGAAATAATTAAAATGAATGAAAGTTGTAGTTGCACACATTTGGGGAGCACATTTTATGAACTCCCATAATAAATTAGAAATAATTAATTAGAAAAATAGAATTTAAGCTAAGATTTAAGATATCTCTCTCTCTCTCTCTCTCTCTCTCTCTCTCTCTCTCTCTCTCTCTCTCTCTCTCTCTCTCTCTCTCTCTCTCTCTCTCTCTCTCTCTCATTCTCTTACTCTCTCACAAGTTTTTTTTATTTCTAATTACACTTGTGGTATAATCAAGTGTTTAGTAGTTTGTAGTCACGTAGTAAAAATAAAAAATTAAAAAAAAAGTGGATGGATGATGAGAAATAAAATTTAAATTTTTAATTTAATTTAATTTAATTAATTAATAAATAAATATAATAATAATAATTAAAAAAAAAAAACGGAACTAAAACGGTGCCATTTTAATAAAAAACAAAACAAAAATTGAGTATTAAGTGCCATCAGAGCTAATATCGATTTAAATATATATATGTTTCTCTCACGCTCTCTCTCTCTCTCTCTCTCTTTCTATTTTTTTTTTTTTTTTGATTTAACTAATTAATTAATTAATTTTTTTTTCTAATTAATATAACTGTGTACTTGTATTTGTACTTAATTTAGTAGATGATATAAATATAAAATAAAAATTTATCGTAATTAAAATGTGCGATGTAACAATTAAGAAAATTAATAAATTAACTAATTATTTAAAATTAGAATTATATAATTAAAATTAACTAATTAAAAAAGAAACCGCGTAGAAAATAATTTTTAAACAATTAAAAAATAATAAAAATAAAATACCAACAAACAATCAGCCAACCAATCAAACACCCACCAACCCCCAACACTCTTATATAAAGTTACAGAGACACACACACCTATCAAGTGTAGAATAAGTAATAAACCTAGTTGGTAGGTGCTAAAATAAAATAAAATAAACTAAAATAAATTAAAAAACAGCCCATCAAAATCAATCTCCCCAAATATATATGGGGATATACAAAGGTATATATGAGAGTTGGAGCTCGTTTTTGTGTAAAATAATTTTCTCTCTCTCTCTCTCTCTCTCTCTCTCTCTCTCAAAAATTAAACGTAATAAAAAAAGGTGTGGGTGGGTACACGGGGCTTAAAAAAATTGTTTTTTTTAAAATAAAAAACTATTATAGTGTGAATGAGAATTAGTTTGTCTTGTAGTGATTAATATGCTCCCCCAGTGTGCCATTTTTTTCCCTTTTCATCTTCTTCATAATTCTTTTTTTATTTCAAATATAACAAAAAAATAATTGTAAGAGAATAGAGAATAAAAGAAATTAATAATATTAAAAAATAATAATAATAATAATAATAATAATAATAATAATAATAATAATAATAATAATAATAATAATAATGATTACTGTGTGTCATATTTGCTTCTTTCGTTTTGCAATATTTTTGCATTTTTCTCTATTCTACGATACGATGCCTTGCATTGTTTATAGATTTTATGTGAATGTTTCTTTTTTTTTTAAGGTTAAATTTTTAATTGAAAATTCAAGTCAATAAATAATTAATTAATTAATCAATTAAAACATATAAAACCCACGATGTATAGTAGCATAACATATAAACATATAAAAAAAAAAGTTTAATGAAGAGAAAAAGAAAAACAACCACACACTCCCACACGTATTATAATAAAAAAATTAAAATTTTTATCGCTTCTTATTAATTAATTAATGAATTAATGAATGAAAAAAGAAAGTAAAATTAAATTAAATTAATTATTATTATTCGTATTTGTTGTTGTTGTTGTGTTTAAATTATAATAAAATGAAATTGAATTAAATTAAATTAAATTAATTAATTATATTAATATAAATAAATGTGTTTAGCGAGATAATTAATCGATATAATAAATAATCGATATAATTATAATTAATAATTAAGAAGAAAAATAAATAATAAAGAAAACAAAAATTAAAATTTAATTTAATTAAGAAGAAAATCAATTAAAAGAAAAATTATGAATAATTAAGAAGAAGAAGAAGATGAAGAAGAATAAAGAGTAGATGAAGAGATTAAATAAATATAAAAAAAAATTAATATTAAAAATATTTTAGAAATTAGTAAATCTAATATAATATTCGTAATTAATTAACAAATAAATAAATTAATTACAAACTTAACTAATTAATAAATAAATAAAAAATTATTTAATATTTCTAGTTGTAGTTTGTAGTTTGTAATTTGTAATTTGTAGTAGTATTAGTATTAAAAAAAACTAATTAATTAATTAATTACATAACTAATTATAAAAACTCCATTTATCCCATTTAGCCATAATAACCATAACCAAAACCATAACCAACACCATCCCCAACCAACCACAATCATTTCACTCTTTATCCATTTTAGAGAATCTGTTAAGTAGCTAAGGGATTCGGTTATTTAAAAACCCAGTATACGTGACGTAATTATGTTTAAGGTTTTTAAAATAACAACAAAACATTTATTTTTGAATAAAACTACAGAATCCAATTCTCAAATATCTCGATCGCCCCCTTAAAACCTCTAAAAATCCTCAAAAATCATAAAACATCCACAAAAACCCCGAAAATCCACAATTATCCCCAAACACAAAACCACAAAACTCCTCCAAAAATCCCCTAACGATAGAAAAAAAATAATAATAAAAAAATATAACAAAAAAAAAAAGTTAAAAAAACAAAAACAAAAAAAAAGGTGCAATAATCGGTTATTTACTTTACTATTAAATATCCAATCACGACGTTGCCATAAATAAATAAATTAAAAAAAAAAATATTTTTACATATATACACCACACACGCGTGTGTGTGTGTGTCTGTGACATTTGATTGCCATAAAACAGTCATAATTTAAGGTAGAGCAAAAATAAAGAGTTAAAGAGAGAAAGAGAGAAAAAGTGTAAAAAAAATTTCTCATTAATTAAGTAAAAAAAATTCTTCTTTTTCTATTCTCCTCATTTCTCCTCCAATTCTCCTAATTTTAAAAAAATAAAAAATTCTTTACATTTATACTTTTGCTCAATTAATTTCTAAATCATTAATTTATTAATTAATTAGAAATTAAGTGAAGAAAGTGGGGTTGGGGGAGGATGAAGGGTGGTAAGAAAAAACAAATTTTGTGTATTTTTTTAAATAAAAAAAAAAAATATTATTTTTGCAATTATCACCCCCGTAATTATTAAATTAAATTAAAAAACAAATAATTTTTTTGTAATATTAAAAAAAAGAAAAAATTTGTAATTATTATGTAATTAGTTAAAATTAACTAAAAAAAAAACAATTAATTAAAGGGAAAAATTAATAAAGAAAACAAAAAATAAAAATTTTTTCTTTCCAATAATTAATTAACTTAGATTAAATGTGAGCGTTCGAAGGGAGAGAGAGAGAACGAAATAGTAAAAGAGTTAAAGAGAGAATTAAATAAGAAATTTAATTAAAAAAAAATAAAAAATAAAGAGAGAGAGAGAGAGTTTAATAGAGAAAGAGTTAAATAAAGAGAAAATTAATTAAAGAGAGAGAGAAAGTTAAAGAGAATAAATTTTAAGCAGATAATTAACAAAATAAATAAATATTTTGCTTTAATTAATTAAAAAATTTAAAAATTAATTTAAAAAAAAAAAACAATTTTAAAAAATTAATAAATAATAAAAAAACAGATAGAAAAAAAAAGAAAAAAAAACAATTTCGTTTGTATTTTTAATTATTGTTTGAAAACCGCCACCACCGCTACCGCCAATAACACAATTATTGTGTTTATCCATTATAACCATAACACCATCACCCATCAAAACCACCCCCAATATTCACACCCCAACCATCACACAAAAACCACCACCACCACCACCATCTAAATTAAATTTAGTTTTTCTTCTCTCCAATAAATTAAAAAGAAAATCTTCTTTTTTTTTTAAATAAATTTAATTCCAATGAATAATGGCTAAAGAAAAATAAACAATAACAAAAAAAAAATTTATTTATTTATTTGTATTAATTAACAAAAAACAAAAAGAAAAAAATAAAAAAATAAATAAATAAAATAAAATAAAAATTTCATTAATTAATTAAGTAAAAAAAAAATATTTTTCATCTTGTTTTTCTTATTGTTTTCCTTTCATTTTCCTTTGTTTTCCCTAAGGTTTTTCACTGATTTCCCAATTATTTTCATTTGGTTTACCCTTAGTTTTCCTCTGGTTCACCTTTGGTTTTACTTTCATTTTCTTCTGTTTCTATTTCACACGATTTTCCCAGATTTTCGCTGTTTCCCTTCGGTTTTCCACTGTTTTTCATAGGTTTTCTCAAATTTACTCTATTTTCTACTGTTTTTCTACTGGTTTTCCAATGATTTTTCACTGATTTTTTCTTCGGTTTTCCTTAGGTTTGCCCATTGTTTTCCACTGTTTGTCTCTATTTCTCACGATTTACCCTGTTTTTCCACTGCTTTTCTTTAGTTTTCATTATTTCTCACTTTTACCAGGTTTTTAGCGGTTTTTCTCTATTTTTCTCGCCAAATAAAATTGGCTTTTCCCTGATTCCCGCTGTTTTCCTCTGGTTGTTGGTTTTCTATGGTTTTCCATGATTTTCGCGGTTTTCCTCTGGCTTACTCTGTTTTTTTCTGTTTTCTCTAGTTCACACTCTTTTCCCTAATTTTCGCTATTTTCCTCTAATTTTCTTGTTGTTTTTCTCCGTTTCTCATGGTTTTTCCTCAAGTTTTCTTCTGAATTCTCTCCGATTCTCTCTTGTTTTTAGTGTTTAATTGCAGTTAGCAACGTGAGTAAGTAAATAATTAATTAAATTAAACCACAGTTTCACATCACTAAAAAAAATATCCCAAAATTAAGAGCCGAAAAAAAAAATAACCAAAACTTTGACGATGAAACAACAACAGCGACACCACGTTTTTCTCTATTATTTCGTCCCCCATAAAGGAGTACAAATATCGCAACGAGTAATTAAACATTCATTAAAAAAATTCCCCATTATAGTGTTTAGTATGCTACCGAAATACTCACTACTATATTCTGCTTTTGGATGCCTAACAATGTCAGAAAAAAAAAATAAATCATGGAATGCGCACACGCCCTCATACATACATAAACACACACCCGCAACCACAAAAAAAAATGTTTTAATGAAAAACAAAATACGAAAAAAAAAAATATTTTTTTTGTTAACCATTGTTAACGAGACTTTACTGTGTGTGTTTTTTTTTTTTTTTTTTTGCAAGTGATGTGCGTCTCCGCTACATTACATTACATTCCGCTACATTACCCATTGTTGGGTTTACTATAATTTAGCGAGTGAATAAACTAACCAACTATTTAGCACCATCTACACAGACAACAAATGTCAAACGTCATAGTAACCAGTCTCTTTCTTTATTTCTTTCTCTCGTAAATTGCGAACACACTAAAAGGTAAATGCGATAGGCGATATTGACAAGTAAAGAAAGGAAACTGAAAAAAAAATATATAAATAAATAAATATATATATTTTTTTTTTATTGTCATTTCTACGCTGCATTTTGGTGTGAACTGATCAAACATCAACAACAACAAAAACAATAATAATAATAATAATAATAACGGTGATGGTGGTAGTGGAGTCACAAACAAATTAAATTTATTATTCACAATTTGATTTTTTATTTTTATTTTATTATCTGATGGTTATACGGTAATTAAGGCTTCATAATATAAAATTTTGGCTTCGTTTAAAACATCCTGAAAGTCACGAAAGAAGATACGAAGCAAAACGTGAACGTTTTAATCTTTTTTTTTTTGTTTTTATTCTTCAGAATTATTATGGTAATGGTGAAACTTTGATTGGTGATTATCAAGTGTCTAGTGTAAGTGGTGCTAAATGTTGATTTGTGTTGTACAGAAAAGAAAAAAAAATTAACACAATTATAATTATCAGCAAGGAACCCAAATAAATAACACAGAAGAACAAAAAACCGAAACAAAAACACAAAAATTTTAAATGAAATTTTTTCAAACTAACCTCAAAAAAAAAAAGAAAAAAAATTTTTTTTTTAATTTTTTTTCACATTTTTTTTTATCCCGTAAGATACACACACACACACACACAGAATAATAATAATTATTATTATTTAAAAAAAAAAAAAGAAAGAATAAAAGGAGCAGCAGCTACAGTTAGTTTTGCTTCTTAATTCCAATAAAAAAAAAATAGGAAAGAGCAAAAAAAAATTCCGATCACGCATTTACTAAGAATTGGGGGAATTTTTTTTTTTTTTACTGGAAGTAATCAAAGAAGTAATCCGGAAACTACCCGATTTATATAAAAATATCACCAAATACCCATTGATTTTTAATCGAAAGAAAACATTTCTTGTCTGTCTCCCCAATTTTTGATTGTTTTCTTCGTTTTTTTTTTTTTTTTTTAACCAAACCAGCATTTAAACCACACAAAAAATGGATAAATTAGATGCTGGTAACTCAAATGTAAGTAATTTTTATGATTAAATCTTTTTTTTTTAATTAAATCTGTCAGGTGGATGGTGATGGTGATTGGAAATTTTTTGTTTTTTCTGTGTGTGACAGATTTGTGAATTTTTTTGATGATACAAAGTGGGTGAAAAGTGATTAATCAATTTAAAAAAAAAAAATCTAAATTCTTTATAATTTTTTTTTTAATTCCATAAAGAGTTCTAATCAAATTGATGATGATGATGATGGTTATCCACAAGTACGCCGGCCACGGACCAGTGAAGATTTTTATTTATTTTGTAAAATTATTTTGGAACATGAAAATTATGAGACAATGAATCATAATGAGGTAAGTTCTGGATTAGATAAAAATTCTCTTCCCCATTTATTATTTATTTTTAATTTTTCAATAACAATTACAGAATCTACGAACAACGAATGACAGTCCGATGAATAGTGGTGAAAGTATAAAATCAGAATCAGAAGTGGCCAGTGGTGATTCAATAATGGAATATAAATCAGCAACAGACACATCTGATGACACATCAGAGAATGGTGATGATGAGGAGGATGAAGGTAAAAACAAAAAAAAAATTTCTCATCTTCTCGGTGTAATTTTTTTTTCTTTCTTTACTAAACAAACAACAACAGATGGTGACGGCGGTGGTGACTCAGATTCATATTTTCTAATAACATGTTACTGTGGTAAACCATTTGCTGCACGTCCAATGATCGAATGTTCACGATGTCTTACATGGATACATTTAACCTGTGCCAAAGTGAAACGTACAAATATACCGGATGTATTCTATTGTTACAAATGTAAAGCGGAAAAATCAATAATAAAACAGCAACAACAACAGTTACAGCATCACCATCAAAATCATAAAATATATTTACAACAACAGCAACGGGAACGTGATAATGAGAAAAAACGTAAATTTCTACAACAATACGATGATAGTGATGATGAATCACAGAATATTTTTCCAATAAAAGTTCAATTAATGGGTGAAACAACAGTAACAACCGCAACAACAACAACAGCAGCAGGAACAGGAGGAGCAACAACAACCACATCACCACAATCCATTTCAAATGATAATAAAGAAAATAAAATAATGGGAGATGGTGGTGGTGGTGGCGGCGGTGGTGTATCATCTTCAGTTACATCAACAACAATAACAACGGGAACCGGTACAAGTGATAGTTCCCTTAAAATATCAACACATTCAAATAAATTACATCGTCATCGTCATCACCCGCATCATCATCATAATAGGCATCACCATCATCATCATCACCATGGTAGTGGTGGTGGTGGTAATATTCATAAATATTCCCATAAACATGTATCAAATCATAAACGCTTATAGTTTTAAGATTAAAATAAAGACGCGATACGACGTGACGTGACGCAAAGTGACAAGACGAGACGTACAACAATAAAGTAAAAAAAATAAAAAAAATTAATTAAATAAATAAAAATTGCAATGAATATTATAGTAAAGAAAAGAAAAGAAAATAAAACTCCCCAAGATACCACCCAACTAACCTCCTAAAATTGTATAAGCAAAGCTAAGGTAATGAGCAGAGAGCAATTTTTAAATCCAAAAGTCATATTGTCCCGGCTTCCATAAAAATTCATTTAAATTCCAATAATAAAATAGAAAAAAACGCCCCCACGCCTCCATTATTCATATATTTTTTTTTTTGTTCTGTCAAACCCAAAATTTATCAATTACGCTCACGCATCCATTCATCATCTACAGGAATTTGTAACTAGCCAATCGCCTTTTACCATCACAACTACATCCAAATCCAGAATCTACTAAACTCCCTACACTTAGGTTAATATGATAACGGCTGTGTTCGGTTAAAGATTCTCTTTCAAAAAAAAATGGAGAAATCAAAGTTCACAAATTGCGGATACAGAGAGAGAATTAAAATTTAATTTTTTTTTTAAGCTTTTTAAACTGGAAAAAAGCCATCCGATTATCCCATACTAATAATCCACCCCACCCCCCTAACACACGCATACAACCCCAATGTGATTTACTTAATTTTAACAAATGAAATATGAATTACGCTTAAGGAAGAAAAGAAAAATTTTATTTGTTTTTGGAGTTAAAAAAAACTGAATTAAAAATTTATTGTATAAGAGAATTTAATTAATTAAAGGAAAAAGAAAAGAAAACGGGGGGGGATGTTAAATGGTTGAGAACAACAAACCCCCCCCCCCCCCTTATTTTTATAAATTGAAACAAAAAAAATATTCACGAGGTAGATTTTTTTTTTCATTTATTCATCAAAGAAAAAAAATTTATAACAAAAAATAAATTTGGAGTGAGGAAAGATTGATCCCCATTGTTTTATTAAATTAATGAATTTTATTTTTTTGATAATTAAACGTGGAAATATGATGAAAAATGCATTTTAAATAAAAAGTACGAGGTGAAATTTTTTTTCGTGCTTAAATTTTTGTGTCCACGATAAAATAATTAAAACTTGTATATGGGAGGGAAAATTGTTTGCGTCTTTACTCAATTCATATAACATGCGAAATTTATTGTAAAAAACAGTTCGTGTCCTTACTAATTGTGTATAACATGATAACAAATTTGTTTCAAAAACTCGTGTCTTCACTAAATTGGTAGACATGTTGAGAGATAATCTTCCCAGAAATTTCCGATTAATTTAACTAATAAATAAATAAACTTACTTTGATTATCTGGAAGCACTTGCTTCTGGTATGACATATAAACAAATCCTCAAATGTTATTACCATGGATCTGATCTGACAGCTTGAAGTAAAAATTAAGAACTTATTCTATCCACTACACACTAATTTTTATAAAGTAAATGTATCTCGAATTATACAACACAAATAATATTTCACCAATGATCACAACCGTATATCATGATCACATTAACATGAATTTGACTGCTTGAAGTAAAATTAACAAGTAATAATATTCACCTCACGCTATATGTGTCACGGATGATACACCACACACACAAAATATTTCACTAAAGATCACAACCGTAACACATTAGCAACAGGATACTGTTCACCAGGAGCGTATTAAACACTTTGTCCGCCATGCTACGTTAACTTCGTTTTCAAAAACACGAAAAGAAAAAAAAATCCGGAACATCACTCAGGAATTTTAACCGCGTGCCGGTATTGCACTTGTGCATTGCGCACCTTAGAAACCGCCATTTTTTTCACTACAATCCGTAAAAACCGACGCCAACTATAATTTCACGTTTTTAATTTTTGCATCAATAGTGTTTTTTTTTTTTTTTAAATTAATTAATTAACCGGGATCATTAATTAAATTATTTACATTAAAAATTGTTTTTTCATAGCTTTTTCAAAGCTCAACCGTTTTAATTAGTTTTTGCATTAATAAACACGTTCGATACATACGATTAAAGAATAAAAACTGTTTTATGTTGATCAAGTGGGGAGATGTTGTCGGTCTTTGATTTCCCCTTTGATTTCGTTATTTATTATCCGATCACCGTGTACTCCCGAAGTACCGTTTCGATGTTACAAACGAGAGGGTAACGAATAACGAGATCAAAGGGGAAATCAAAGACCGACAACATCTCCCCACTTGATCAACATAAAACAGTTTTTACTCTTTAATCGTGTGTATCGAACGTGTTTATTAATGCAAAAGCTAATTAAAACAGTTGAGCTTAGAAAAAGCTATGAAAAAACAATTTTTAATGTAAATAATTTAATTAATTTAATTAATGATCCCGGTTAATTAATTAATTAAAAAAAAAAAACACTATTGATGCAAAAATTAAAAATTAAAAACGTGAAATTATAGTTGGCGTCGGTTTTTACGGATTGTAGTGAAAAAAATGGCGGTTTCTAAGGTGCGCAATGCGCAAGTGCAATACCGGCAAGCGGTTAAAATTCCTGAGTGTTTTTCGGGATTGCGATGGCACTCCTCATACGTGCGTAATGATGTATTTCCCTCTCGTTTGTAACATCGAAACGGTACTTCGGGTGTACACGGTGATCGGGTAATGAATAATGAAATCAAAGGGGAAATCAAAGACCGACAACATCTCCCCACTTGATCAACATAAAACAGTTTTTATTCTTTAATCGTATGTATCGAACGTGTTTATTAATGCAAAAGCTAATTAAAACGGTTGAGCTTTGAAAAAGCTATGAAAAAACAATTTTTAATGTAAATAATTTAATTAATGATCCCGGTTAATTAATTAATTAAAAAAAAAAAAAAACACTATTGATGCAAAAATTAAAAACGTGAAATTATAGTTGGCGTCGGTTTTTACGGATTGTAGTGAAAAAAATGGCGGTTTCTAAGGTGCGCAATGCGCAAGTGCAATACCGGCAAGCGGTTAAAATTCCTGAGTGATTTTCGGGGTTGCGATGGCACTCCTCATACGTGCGTAATGATGTATTTCCCTCTCGTTTGTAACATCGAAACGGTACTTCGGGTGTACACGGTGATCGGGTAATGAATAACGAGATCAAAGGGGAAATCAAAGACCGAAAACATCTCCCCACTTGATCAACATAAAACAGTTTTTACCCTTTAATCGTGTGTATCGAACGTGTTTATAATGCAAAAGCTAATTAAAACGGTTGAGCTTTGAAAAAGCTATGAAAAAACAATTTTTAATGTAAATAATTTAATTAATGATCCCGGTTAATTAATTAATTTAAAAAAAAAAAAAAACACTATTGATGCAAAAATTAAAAACGTGAAATTATAGTTGGCGTCGGTTTTTACGGATTGTAGCGAAAAAAATGGCGGTTTCTAAGGTGCGCAATGCGCAAGTGCAATACCGGCAAGCGGTTAAAATTCCTGAGTGATTTTCAAGGTTGCGATGGCACTCCTCATACGTGCGTAATGATGTATTTCCCTCTCGTTTGTAACATCGAAACGGTACTTCGGGTGTACACGGTGATCGGATAATAAATAACGAAATCAAAGGGGAAATCAAAGACCGACAACATCTCCCCACTTGATCAACATAAAACAGTTTTTATTCTTTAATCGTATGTATCGAACGTGTTTATTAATGCAAAAGCTAATTAAAACGGTTGAGCTTTGAAAAAGCTATGAAAAAACAATTTTTAATGTAAATAATTTAATTAATTTAATTAATGATCCCGGTTAATTAATTAATTAAAAAAAAAAAAAAACACTATTGATGCAGAAATTAAAAACGTGAAATTATAGTTGGCGTCGGTTTTTACGGATTGTAGTGAAAAAATGGCGGTTTCTAAGGTGCGCAATGCGCAAGTGCAATACCGGCAAGCGGTTAAAATTCCTGAGTGATTTTCGGGGTTGCGATGGCACTCCTCATACGTGCGTAATGATGTATTTCCCTCTCGTTTGTAACATCGAAACGGTACTTCGGGTGTACACGGTGATCGGATAATAAATAACGAAATCAAAGGGGAAATCAAAGACCGACAACATCTCCCCACTTGATCAACATAAAACAGTTTTTATTCTTTAATCGTATGTATCGAACGTGTTTATTAATGCAAAAGCTAATTAAAACGGTTGAGCTTTGAAAAAGCTATGAAAAAACAATTTTTAATGTAAATAATTTAATTAATTTAATTAATGATCCCGGTTAATTAATTAATTAAAAAAAAAAAAAAACACTATTGATGCAGAAATTAAAAACGTGAAATTATAGTTGGCGTCGGTTTTTACGGATTGTAGTGAAAAAATGGCGGTTTCTAAGGTGCGCAATGCGCAAGTGCAATATTTGTGCATTAACGGGACGAAAGATATCATTACGCTACTGGTGAACAGTAATCTGTTTGTAATCGAAAGAAATGGATTGTGATCTTAAATAAGTTTGTGAACTTTGGTGATTGTGATATTTGATGATTGTGATCTTCGGTGATTGTGTTCTTTGGTCATTTTTGGTGAAAAAAATTGTGTTGAATAAAAAAAAATTATATCAGTGTGGTGATGTGATATTTGGTAAATTTGAGGTAAAAAATATATGTGTTGAATGAAAAAAGAATTCAAACTATACCAGTGTGTGGTGTTTAAAAGTTTTTTTTTTGGTGAATTTTTACAGTCAAGCAGTCAAATCCATGGTAATGACTTTAGTGGATTTGTTAATATGTCATACCAGCAGCAAGTGCATCTAGATAATCAAAGTAAGTTTATTTATTTATTTGTTAAATTAATCGAAAATTTCTGGAAAGATTGTCTCTCAGCAAGTATACCAATTTTGTAAAGTCACGATATTTTGTAACCTGTTATACCAATTTAGTGAAGACGCGATATTTGGTGACAGATTTTTCACCTTTTTATACCAATTTAGTGAAGACACGAGTTCTTTCATCATGTTTTTCCAAATCAGAAGTATACAAATTTAACAAAGGCACGAAATTGACCACATTTTCCATATTAGTATACCAGTGTTTTAAAACGTCAATGCTTACGCGATTATTTACGCCCCCACAAACACCAAGAAAACGAATTTTTTTCCTTTTTTTTATTCATTTTACTTTTTTATTTTTACTTAAAAAATATTTTTCTCATAATATGCTTATCAATTATAATTAATATTGAATATTGGGTGGGAAGTGGGATGTGGGTGGTAGTGTTGGTAGTCAGGTAATTTTATTGGGTACGGGGGGGGACCAAGAAATTAAAATTAAAAATGAATTTTTTTTTTTGAACACAATTAATTAAGCCATGGGAAATAGGGGTTGGGATTTAATTTATATGTGCTGTGTGTGCCACATGCCTCTTTCCATGATTTTTTTGTGTTTGTTTTTGCTCCTTTTTTTCTTCTTCATCCAAATGCTGCAATTTTTTTTTTTTTTTTTTTTTCGGTAAATATAAAAGACACTTGAGGTATAAAAAATTTTTTTTTTAGCATTTTTTTGTGAATTAACTTCCGCCCCCCTTGTTATTCGTACCGTGTTGTGGGGGGTGGCAGGGTTTCTTTTTAGCGGTTTTTATTTTTATTTTTAAATAGTTTTATGAGGACACATTTTTTTATTTTGTTACTTCAACACACAAAGGAGAGGAGGGGATAAATAGAATTTTGTCTCCTCTTTTTTTTTTGCTTAATTTTTTATTTATAAATACGTTGGGAGGAAAAGAAGAAGAAATTCGCGAAAATTATAATAAAGGGGGGAAATTTTTTATTTTTTTTGTTCATTATCGTTGTAATCCATTCACACGTCTCCACTTTTCCAATTTTTTTTCTCTCTTTCTCTCTCTTTTTATCCATTCCGTTCAATACCGTTTTTACCGTACCGACTCCCGGTACGATCTATTACATGATGGAACATTTCTCCTCACCTTGAGGATCGCCCTGAAATATAATTCAAAAAACTCTATTTTAACACAGATTGATGGAATTTTTTTTTACGAAAATTTTATTTTTCGCCAATTTAAAAAAATTTATGACGCATAAAA
Organism: Ptychoptera albimana; assembly: GCA_961205885.1. Classification (NCBI taxonomy): domain Eukaryota; kingdom Metazoa; phylum Arthropoda; class Insecta; order Diptera; family Ptychopteridae; genus Ptychoptera; species Ptychoptera albimana. The sequence goes on along the minus strand of OY540807.1, from coordinate 65,009 downwards.
CTTACACCGACAGATGAGGCTACTGATACGGGACGTTCACGTTGATGATATAATTCTTCGTTGCCAAAGGCGGCAGACATTTCACGGTGACGTGACGCAATACTGGATGCTTGATGTCTTATACGTTCGGAGGCAGCAACTTCCTACAAAACAAAAATCAACGAAAAAATTTCGGGTTAATTTCGCGCTTCACCCACATAATATTCAAGTAATTAGTTGACAAACCTCGCCGTCTCCATTCAATAGTTGGGTGATCATATTGTCACCGACAAACCATTTTTGTGACTTCATTACGATATTTGATGGGGGCTCATGTGACATACCGGCATCTGATGACCAAACGGTGATAATTGAGTTTCCGTCAATTTTAACGGAACGATGAAATTTAAATGACGTCTCATTGGTGCCTGCCAAACGGATCATTTGCCACCCACCAATCATAACCTCCTTGTTTGATTTGTTGTGCAATTTTACGTACTTGCCCTCGGGATCGGCCTCTAATATTTCAACATCGCCCTTTGCCGATGAGGTGACTGAAAAATCTGATAAATTCCGTTCCTCAGACTCCTCGAGTACGGTACGTTTGCGTTTTGATGAGATTGGACGTGATGGTGTACGTCTAACAGATGGACCACGTCCGGAACGTATCGACTGCGACAATTGACTTGGTGATGCGGTCTGTGATGCCGTTATGTTTAAACGGAACTCCTCACCCTTCAACAATTTATCGTAGGCAGCAATCTCTAAGTCGAGTGACACCTTGATGTCCATCAAATCCTGATATTCTTGTAGTTGTTGTGCCATCTCCTCGCGTAAACGATCCAATTCCGCCTCCAACATGGCAATGTCCTGCGAATGACGAATACGCTCATCCTCAATTGACTTTTCAAAGTCACGAAGGCGACTCTAAACATTTGAAGAAAAATAGAAAAATTAATCTTCGCTAAACGGATTTGGACGCGTATGTGTCTTCTCCTTACATTTAATGCGGAATTTGTCGCCTCCAACTCATTAATTCTGGAATTTAATGAATCAATACGAATACGCGATTGACGCAACTCATCGGCAGACATTGATGCGGTGTTACTATTACGGGCAGCCGCATTCTGTAAACTCTTCACCTTAGACTCGTACAAAAGTTCAATTTCATCACGATTTGCACGCATCTGTCCCTCATACTGGTCACGTAATTCCTGTAGGGATTGTTGTAATTTTGCCTCATACTGTTCAGAAAGGCGACCATCAATTTCACTTATCTCCACCTGACGACGTGTACGCGTTTCATTCAATTCCTGCTGGAATACTTGATCCTTGAATGTTAACTCCTCACGTAAACTCTGTACGTTATTCTCTAAATCAACTCTGGCCAGTGTCTCCTCCTCTAAATGTTTACGTAACTCATCCAATTGTTTACGTAAACGATCATTCTCCTTCTCTAGATCCTTTAATTCATCCTGTGCCTTCTTACGTTCAGAACATGCCGCATTATATTTACCACTGATTTCTGTATAACGAGATTCATACATTCGGGCACTATTTTCAGCCACCAAAAGCTCCTTTGTTTTTTTATCCAATCTAATTGGAGAATAATAAAAAAAAAAATTCTCATCATCGTTGTTGAAAAAAAAAAATTTGAATTGAAAAAAGTTTGAGAACCGCTGTTTTTTTTTTCGTTGTTTACTTTGATTAAACCCATACAAATGTAAATGTAAACATTTGTTTACAAATACAAAATGTGTGCGCATGTAGTTGTGGTGACGGTGTATTGGTAACGGTAGGAATTGTAAAGGATGAGGGCATGTGGTGTTTGTTTGATTTGCCTTGTTTATTAAACTGCAATTGGAATATGGAAGTTAGAGTGAGAGAGGTGATGGCTTGTTTTTTTTTATAGCTAAACGGCAGTTAAATTTTTTTTTATTAATTGAAAGAAATAAAATGCTGACGTGACGTCACCAAAAAAAAAAAAATTTTTTTTTTATTTTAAGTCGCGATGCGATGACTTCATTTTTCGTATTTCTCAACCGAGAATTATTAATTCGATAAGATTTAACCTAAAAAAATTGAAAATTCCTTACCTCTGCTTCAGATCGTCATTCTCCTCCCATAAACGTTTTGTATCGATCTCGAGTTTCGCCTTTTCACGGGCCGTCTCATCTAATAATTTACGGGCATCCGATAATTCATGGTCATACATTTGTTTGAGGTTTGTCACTTCGCGTGTTGTTGTCTCCCGTGAGCTTCTAACCTCTACCATAAGGCGGGAATTCTCTGTCTCCAGATTACGGACACGGTCAATGTAGGTGGCCAAACGATCATTTAGATTTTGCAGCTCGGCCTTTTCGGCAAGCCGGCTATGTCGTGTTGGACTCAATGGGCTGCCCGGACGTAAATTAATTGGCGTCGAGGAACCAGGTATTGGTGTACTCGATTGTACTGGCGTTGCCGCCCCACTTGTACTTTTCTTTGATTTTGTTGCCATTTTACACTTTTTTTCCACTGATTACTTGTTGGGCTTTTTTGGCTACTCTATGATCCCGATTTCCTTTTATTATTTTTTTTTTCTTGAAAAACACACAAACTTCGGGGGGGCACTTGCGACACTTTTATCGATGTTTGGCTGCGGTTTTTTAATTATTTTTTTTTTGTTTTATTTTTGTTTCTCTGCGCTTTTTAATCCACTTTTTTTAGTTCCACCACATAAATGACTAAAAGCGTAGAGCACATAAGACCCACGCTACTCTGAATTTTTTTGTTTTTCAACAAATACGAACGCTGAAACGAGCGTTTGATTTGACCGAAGTGAGTGAATCAAACAAATTTCGTTTTATATGCGAATGTATGGTAGAAGAAGCGAGTCAACGTTATAGAATCGACGCGGTGTTGTAGCCTTGTGCATGTATGGTGCGTACAAGAGATTTTCGGTGACAACACTATGCGACGTACGTTTTATATAGCCAATGATGTCACCAAATAGTTTACACATTGAATGCCGCATGACCTCTCCGTTTGGTCATGTGTTGAAAACCTTTTTTTTTTTCTAAAATTCACATGATTTTTGGTTTTGGGTTTTTGTTATTGTAGGCCAATTGTGGTAGGCCGTAGACCCCAACATCTACAAATTCTTCTTTCTGTTAATTAACGTTAAATATGCCACTCCCGAAACCTCTAGACAAGGACAGCATTAGGTGCGATGAGGTTTTTTTTTATTTCATTAACGAATTTTTATGAGTTTTTGAAATTTACATAATTTTTTTTTTTTCTAAAGCGTCGTTTTTGTTGTTTTATTGAAAAATTGCGTCATTTCTATGAAAATTAATTGGCTGCTGGAGGAGGTGGAGAAGAAGGGAAAAACCTTGGCGACCTAATTTCGTGTTTTCTATCAATAAATGTTTGATGCTGATTACAAAACGCAATCAAATTAGCATAATTCGGAGGATGAGGTGGAAATCTTGGCGGAAAAACCTTGGTGATGTTTTTGGTACCCAAATCTACTAGTACTACGACGCCACTATTTACACCTGCAATTAACATAAAACAATAAAAATTTTAAAAAATAATAAAACACGAATTATGTCTCCAAATCGGTTATCCAATCGGCTTCTTCGTTTTCGTTTTTATTTTTTTTTACTTATGTGGCAAATTAAAATTAATTAAAGGCGAATATTTTGTATTAAATTCAATCATTAGTCACAATCCACAAACCACCACCCCTAATCCTAATTGATTAAATTAGATAAAAGGGTGGTATGCATGTGAATGGATGGATGGTGGTAGACTTGTCGGTTCTCCGACGGACAAACATCGGACCGCACCTACCCACACATTAATTTTAGTTTTTATTTTTTTTCTTTACCTTTGGTGTTAGTTTTGTCAAAAAAAAAAGAAAAAAATCCTACGAATCACCCGGTTCTGATCCATTAGAAATAAAACAAAAAAAAATTTCTTCCCCTTTACCGTTAGAAAATTGTCCATTAAAAAAAGGAGACAACCAGTCATCTTCTTCGTTCCGTTCCGTTTCGGTTAACGTCACGTTAAAACAACAAACGGATGACGAATTAAGTGAGAAAAAATAAATACACCAGGGGAGGGAAACCTTTTTTTAAACCCTGATGAATTTTTTTCTCCATCATGGTGAAGGTGTTAGGGTTCCTGGGGGTGGGTGTTGGTGGTTATAAAAATAAAAGAATTTTTTTTTTGTTTAAAATTATTTTTTCTCTCTTTTTGTTTTATTTTTCACGTCATTAATAAATAATAAATTTTTTTAAAATTTATTTCATTTTTTTTTTATTAAAAGCACATTTATAAACTAATTGAATGGTAGTGGCGGTATGTTGGTTGTGGTTTTGATGGTGGGGTGGATGGTAGTTTGGGGGTGATGATTTTTTTCTTCTTCTTCTTCTGGTTATACATGGTAAATTATGTCTCTTTCTCACGCAACAGCATAGAATAGAAAAGAAGAAAAATCATTCAAAATCACCACCACTACCATTACCACCCCAACACAATGTTTAATTAAACAATAAATCAAACAATGCAAAAACAACCAACCAACCTAACCACCCTTATTTCCTATAATTACATCACCCATCTCAATATTATTTCATAATCATCCATCATCATCATCACATATCAACAGGAGAGGGAATTTTTATTCTATTTCTGTTACTCTCTCTCTCTCTCTCTCTGTCTCACTTTAAATATAATTTACTCTTGGTATGGAAAAAATTTTAATTTTTTTTTCTCTCTCTTCCTCTCTCACATTTTTTTTTTTTTTAATTATTTTATTTAAATTATTAATTAAAATTAAATGTTTGTTTTTTTTGTTTACATTTATATTACAATAGAACAAAACAAAAAATAATAAAACAACAAAAAGAAAAAATAAAAAAAATTATTTAAATTAAATTTATTATCTTAACTCTTACTTTCTTTCTCTCTTATTTTTAACTTTTTTACTTTAACTCTCTCTCTTAATTAAAATAAAAATGTTTGTTTATATGTGTGTTAAATTATTTTTGTTAATTAAAATGAAAAAAAAAATCTCTTTCCTCTTTCTTTTGGAGCAATTTTTATTATTTTACACACACCCGTCATCGAAAGCCGTCGTTGTCGTCATCGTCGTCACCCACCCAATTTTTTATTTTTTACCAAAAATTTATTAAACCACACACGGGTTGTTTCGTGACGCATGCATTAAAAAAAAAATTAGTTTTTAATTTTAATTCAAAAAATTTTGTTTCTCTCTCTCTTTCTCTCTCTCTATTTAATACTGCTAGACAAAACAAAAAAAAAATATTTCGAGGAATTTTTATTAAATTAAATTTTAAAAATAAAAAACGAAATGGAAAAAAAAAATTAATTCAATTTTCTCTCTCTCTCTCTCCCACTCTCTTTCTTTCTCTCTCAATTTTTACTTTTCTTTAAATTTTCTCTTTTTCTCTGCACTTTTTCGTGTGTCGTTTATCTGATTAAAAAAAAAAAATTAAAAAAAAAAAAAATTAAAAATCACAAAAGGGGAAAATAAATAAATTAAAAATAAAAATTCATTAGAGTGGTTTGTGGAGGAGGAGATAGAGGAGAATAAACAAAAAAAAAATAGGAGTGAGAAACGCGTTAAACACACATTACTGTATCAAAAAAAAAAAAAAAAATTCTAAAATGACAGTGAGATGGCGATGGTGGTTGGATGATGATTTTTTTTTTTGATTGATTGATTGATTGATGGTACAACTGTCATTGGGTTTTTTTTTTTCTACTTCGTCGTCGTCGTTGTCTTCTCTTTTTGTTTACTTTAACTTTGATCATAAAATTCAAGGGAATGAATTTTTTTTACCAGAATTAATTACTGATGTTGATGATAATGATGCTGCTGACGTAGACGCAATACCAACACCATAAATAGATGATGATGACGTTTTATTATTATTATTTGGTAATTTTTTCTCCTTTAATTTAATTTTATTCCTTTTATTATTATTATTACTACTACTACTACTACTACTACTACAACTAACATTATTATTATTACTTCTACTAATTACTTCTTCAATATCTACGTCATTATTTTTCTGCTTCTCAACCATCAACATCATCATTAATTTTGTATCATTATCTAAATTATCATCATCTTCTTCATCACTATCAACATATTTTAATACAATATTATTTAAATCATCATCTAATGGATTAACGTAATTTTTCTCATCTTTTAATTTAAAATCATCAAGATTTTTATTTACATTATTATTATCATTATTAAAATCATCATCATCATCACTGTTACTAGTCTTAATACAAATATTTTTCTTATCAGAACGTACCGTTGTCACTAATAATTCTTTTTTCTTAATAACATGCGTTTGTTTCCGATGCTGTTGATTAGGCGTCAATTGTTGCTGCTGCTGCTGTTGGCTCGATAATTCACCAGACGTTGATGGTATTGGTGACTGTGAGTCACCATCGTCATTCACACCCGGTGATACTGGTCGTTTCTTTTTCTTACAAACTTTACAATAAAAATCATCGTCCTCATTTATTTGCGCCTTTATTAGACCCACACATAACATATGAAACCATTTATTACATCCGCCATCACATTGTACCCAATCAACTTCACGTCCTGAAAATTTTTCCAAATAAACTTTAATGAAAAAAAAAAAAAAAAAACAGAAGCGAAAAAAGAAAGAGAAAAAAAAACGAAACAAAGAAAAAAAAAAAAATTTTTTTTTCATTTTTTTTTTTGCTTTTTTTTTTTGGTTTTCCTCCATGAAAATTGTATTACAAACCAGAGGGTTGAAGACATTTTGTTGCACTGCACTCCTCATCATCTTCTGATGTATTGCCGCTCCTCAAATCATTGCGTTTTGTCGTCATCTTTTTATTACGATGATGCGGCTGCTGATCATTTGTTGTCCGCTTATTACGTTTTGTTAAATTAAATAGAGAGGTAACGGTGGCGACAACCGCTGCCGAGATATTTAATGTTCCACTGGTAATATTACCACCACTGCTTCCACCACCGCCACCAGACGATGGCAATTCTTTTTCAGTAGCTTTCACTTTACGGCCACGCTTTAATTTAATTGGTGTCGATATCGTTTCTGTTGTTAAACCAGATCCGGTTGATGTTGATGATTTTAATGAAGTTACCGTTTGTCCGGAAAGACCGGATGTTGATGCAATTGGTGCTGTTGATAAATCTGAGGATATTGCTGTTGGCGTTATTAATGTATTTGATTTTGTTATTTCTGTTGTATTTGTGATCGTTGCTGTTGCTGCTGATGGACTTGTTGTTGCAGATATTGTCATTCCTCCACCACCACCAGTTGTTACATCACTTTGTGGAATTTGTGTTTGAAGTTTCGTTATTTTTTTAACACCTGGATAATCATCGGATTTGCGTTTTTTAACATTGACTAGAGAGTTTGTTGGATTTGTCTACAAATAGAGAGAATTTTTTTTTTTTTTTTACATTTAATTAATTTTAAAATTTCATTCGAATTCTATTTTATTGTCGATTTGTAAACCCACCCAACATACCCCAATTTTATATTGGAAATTTATGTAATCAAGATCATTAATATAGGGTTTTGCTGCATTCAGAATACGCCATAAATGTTGTGTTTCATCTAGTGACACCTCAAGTAGGTCACCCTCCATCATTAAATCCTCTAAATAGTCTTTTGTTAGGCTTGTTAAAATAATTAATGGGCTATCCGTTTTGCTTGTTGAACTACCAAATTTCGAGAAATTTGATTGCAAAGGTACTAATGGTGGCACAGAGTAGGCATGCTCAATATTCCTATAAGAAATAATAATAATAAATTCCTTAATTAAATTATGATAAAACGGAAAATAATGGAAAATTACGTGGATGATGGTGAACTGTCACCCCCTCCTACACGATCCTTGGTTATGTTTGCAACCTCCTCATCCTCTGAATCGGTAATCTCTTCCTTTATTGTTATAATTGCGGGTGTACCAGGAGTTGATGTTGCTGCTGGATAATTGCCTGATTTTAAATTACGGAATTTTGTTTTCTTTTTATCATCGGTTGGTTGTTCCTTACCATCTTTGTCCGCCTTCCTCGACATTGTCGACAGTTTGGCCAGTGCCGACGCCACATCTTCCATTGCCAAGGCTTGGCGTGCCCTGTCCTGCCAATTCATGGCTCGTTCCGTTAGGCATTGAAGTGCCTCCCCCTCTGGTAGACGTATCGGTAACTTTTGCAAAGAGACCAGCAGCGATAAAATTCTTTCAAGGCGTGGACGCCTAGAACGCATACAGGATATACAAAGATATTTTTTGTCGCGATCTGTATCGCGAAGAACTGGAGGCAATACAAGGGCATTGCTTACGGTCTCTATACGTTTAGGAGTTGGAACACAGGTTGTGTGGAACCAGTCTTTACATAATTGACAGTAGTACATGCTGCCACTGAAATTACGACGACAAATGCAATATTCGTCCTCTTCGGGATTTTTATTCGCATTGAAGCGACGCAGTTCTCTCATTTCACGAAGCTCCTTCTCTTCGGCACTTTTAAAATTAATAACCATTTGTACGGGGGCTAATTCTTCGTTGAACGTTTTTAGAATATACTCATCACCTGATTTATTATTTTTCCCGGGTGAATTCAGCATAATTGACTTTGATCTTGGTGACAATGCGTCAATCAATAGAAATGGTGAATTTTTCTTTAAAAATGTTCGTGAGGCACGTTTTTTCCAAGCTCTGGCCGAACCCAAATGGTCCTCCATACCTTTAAGCTCCTCCAATTGAAATGGAATATTTTTACCCTTTGCCACCATACTCTCCAGCGTATGAAAATAGGGATAATTTTCATTTTTCTTCAGTATCTCAACATTTGCAAGCCAATCTTTGGCCTTCTTTAAAGCATCCTTAAGTACTGGATACGACGGAAGATTACCTTCAACAGACTCTGCCTCGTTTAGAAGTTTTTCAATTTCTGGAATTTGATGCTGGGTCCCACTTACAAAGCATAAACTTGCCTTTCGTTCCCATTCCTCCACGGACAGCATAATATAATGTAATTCAGCACGCTCCCTCTCCAATATTGTTATCGGCGCAATATCCATTATATCGACCAACAACTTTTTAATTAAACTCAACGGAATCTTGTCTTTGGATTCACGGGCGTCACGTGACGCACGATACCACTGATATTGTGCGTGACGATCCTTTAGAGGCACCAATTGGGGTAAATCGATACAGAGCATATTTCCCTCATCGATTAATTGTTCCAATTCTAACAAATCGGTATCACGTAGTTTCTTGGCGAGTGATTTATTTGCATTGGTAATAAAATCTCGACCCATCAGCTGGAGTTCACGAACGCTGTCACCCTCCGTTATAATACAACAGAGATTATCGATTTCCTGGACAAACATATCGAGTTCTTCGAGTGTCAATTTGTATTTGCTGCATTCACCAGAGTTTCTGGTTCTAGTACGAATCTTGTGAATGTCCAATTGCTGAATGACCATGACGCATTTCTCTGCCTCAAGCACTGACGAATTTAAACGTTCCAATAGCAAATTATTTGGAAACTTTTTCTCATTGGCTTCGTGCGCCAACTCTTGTAGTTGCTCCAATGTGATGGATGTAGTGGAATTTGGATCTACAACGTCACGTACTTTAGTCAACCACAGTTCGTATGCTTCGGCTTTTAGCTTTAGTTTTCTTAGCATCAGGGGTAGTTCATCTAGTGTGTAACGGTACTTCAGTATATGTTTATCAGGCGTGCAATTGCATAAATTAACAAAATGGCGAAGGCACACGATGTTTGTCGTACAATCACAGGTAACAGCCGAGAGGAAGCAAGTCGTTTTACATTCTTCACATTGTCGTTCATCATCCGGAATCAGCTCAAATGGTTCACGTTCTGCCTTTGTCACACCCCATTCTAGTAATGCCTTTCGTAACTTCTTCTCCGAATCTACCATTTCAGCCATGTCTAGGTAGCAAGCCATCGCTATTCCCATATTTAATCGATCCTGCTCTAATGCCATTTTGCATACCAACTCATCATGTGAAAAAACACAAAAACGTCGCAAATTTGAATAATGATTGATGCATTCGCGTCCCATTTTCATCCAGTCGGCTGGCGCAAAATTTACAGCTTCGGCAAAATTATAGCCTTGATTAAAGCCGGCATGATAGGCACGTGGAAATGTTATAACAAATTCGCCAGCATGTTGATCTGTACGATAAACGGGAACCCCTGCATTCATCAAGGTATTCGGATTCATTATGGTAACGAGTTGATGTAGCAGATCGGGTTGCGACATAAAGAGTTCAGGCGCTGCACTTCGCATTGTCTGTTCAAATAATTCAGCCTTGTTGCCAGGCACGCCGTACCACGTCTTTGACTCCCCCCAATGTAAATAATTAATGGAATAACTCCAGTGATCCTCATTGTGCCAACAAAATGTTGCAAAGCACATGCCAACGTACATCCAGGGAACTTTCATGCCACTTATATCTGCATTTATGTACCCCAATATTGATTCCTCCAATAATGGCAAATTATTCAGATTCCAATTAGATTCCGCGTATTCCTGGTCGGCACGCAATAAATAGAGAGAATTTTTCGTTGGAAAACCTGAGCCATGATCCATTGTATGTAAATCAGCTCCATATTCAACAGTCACGTCTTCATCTATACTGGACACAATTCTCCAGAACTCACGTTCCACTAGCTCGGTTGGTACCATATGTACCGGCTTGTTGAAGTAGTCCGCCTTGAATTTATCCGCCATATCACCAAATTGTTGCAATGTGTACTCGCGTTGTGCCTGCTCAAAGCCAAACGCTTCCACTGGTTTGCTTACCTCCTCAACCAGGCACTTTGGGCAACGCCAATCACCTTTCGGAATGTCACTTAATGGAGGCATTAAACAGAATGTATGGTAACTATCATCACAGCCGTCACATAAGAGCATCGCCTCCTCAATATCACCACGATTACAAATGTGACAAATATACTTTGCCAATGGATCAGCAGCTTGATTCCTTGTCGCCTCTGCCCGTTTTTTCATATTTAATTTTGACTTGTACTCAGCCATTTTACCACCTTTACATGGACTCGATGCCTTTGGACCGGCACCAAAAAATTGTAAACGACGTAACTCAGTATTACGATTTATTTCCTCTTCGGTTTTCTCCTTTTTCATTTCTAATTCCTCTTTAATTTCATTTTGTTGGGCAAAACGTTTTGAGCGTCTAGCTGTAGTCTCTGGTGGCGGTGTTATTTGTTGTCGTGACTCAATACCATGAGGTTTATAATCACAATCATCAGATTCATGTTCCAATTTCTATTAAAAACCATGAAAACGAAAAGAAAAATTTGGAAATAAAACATCAAAATTTGAATGTAAATTTTTTTTTTTTTTTCTAACCAAATTAACAGATTTTCCAGAAGTAAAGACATCATAGGGATATAAAATACGTTCGTAGTGACCTTTTAATATTGTTCCAACACTTTTCCCTTGAGGATAGAATAATCTATTAGCCACACGTGACCATTTACGATCTTTTGTTGTTTGTTCCAAACCACCTAAACAGTAGGCAAAAAAAAAAAAAATTATTTCCCTCCCCGATTGATCTGTGCCTTCCAAAAAAATTGTATTTTACCTTCTTCCTGTACAGCACGATGTAATGAATATAAATCTAAAGCTTTCCTTTCAACCATCGGTATTTTTAATGAGGAACCCTGTAAATCCCAAAATTTTGCAATTTGATCGAGAAAATTTAATTTAACACGTGTTTTGGCTTCTAATTCATTTAAACGTTGTACCCGCGGTGTAAAACGTAATTTTTCAACATCAACAGTAAATGGTGGTTGCCAATCCTACATATAAAAAAAACAGAGAAAATTTTATTCCTTCATTCATCATTCATAAAGCATTAGCATTAGCAGCGGATAAATTAAATCAAAACCAGGAAAAAAAATTTTTAATTAAAACAGAAAGAAACGAACGAAGAAAAAAAAAATTGAAATTGAAATTGATTTTTTTTTTTTGACATTTAAAATTCAAATAAGTGAATGATTTGAATACACGCATACATTAATATATATTAGAGACGCTACACAAATACACAGGTATATTGTGTCACGGATATTGTGTCGCTCTCTATCTCTCCCTCATAAGCATAATGCAAGAGAGACATTTTTTGCTTGTGTATTTGTGTGTAACACCGCTCTCGGTATCATACGATTCTACGTGATTCTTTCAATTTCTTTAATGGCGACAAAAAAAAACAAAATACAAAAAAAAACGCAAAAGAAAAATAGAAAATTTTTTTTTTTGTTTTTGATTTTCATTACTCACCGGTGGTGGACGAATTTTACAAATTCCATATTTCTCTGCAATCGAACGTATCTTGTTGATGTATGTTAATGGATTTTTAAACTCTTCCTCGGTGGGTGTAAAAACGGGTGCCTCGGGTGGCACCTCAAACGTAAATTCCTCATTCTTATTAATTGAGAATAATTGTTGTTGTAAATTATTTTGCTGTTGTTGGGATTGTAATGGGGGTGGTGGTTGGGGTTGTAAAAATAAATCATCATCATTTAAACGGGGTGGTGGTTGTGGTTGCGGTGGTGGAATTGGAAGTGTAACTGTTGGTATTATTGGTTGCTGTTGTGGAGATTGCTGTTGTTGTTGCTGCGGCTGCTGTTGAGGTTGTTGCTGCTGTTTTTGTGGAGATTGCTGTTGCTTTTGTTGTTGCTGTTGCTGTGGAGTTTGCTGCTGCTGTTTTTGTGGTGATTGCTGTGGAGGAGTTTGATGTGGTTGCTGCTTTTGTTGTTGTTGCAACAGTGGAATTGTTTGCTGTTGCTTTTGCGGTATTTGCTGTTGTTTTTGTGGCGATTGTTGTTGCTTTTGTTGCTGCTGTGTAGTTTGCTGTTGCTTTTGTGGGGTTTGCTGTAGCTTCTGTGGTGTTTGCTGTTGCTTTTGTTGTTGCTGCTGCTGCTGCTGGGAAGGTTGTTGTTGCTTTTGTGGGGTTTGCTGTTGTTTTTGTGGTGTTTGCTGTTGTTTTTGTGGAGTTTGCTGTTGTTTTTGTGGGGTTTGTTGTTGTTGCTTTTGTGGCGGCTGTTTTGGTTGTTGTGAAGGTTGCTGCTGTTGTTTTGGACTTTGCTGCTGCTGTTTTGGTTGCTGCTGGGGATTTTGCTGCTGCTGTTTTGATTGTTGTTGTGCAGGTTGCTGCTGTTTTGTTTGATGTTGTGATGGCTGATGCTGTTGTTGCTGTTTCTGTTGCAATTTTCGTTGCTGTTGTTGATTCTTACGCTGTTGTTGCCTTTGTTTCTGTCGTTGCAACTTTTGTTGCTGCTGTTGCGCCTTCAATTGCTGCCGTTGAAGCTGTTGCTGCAATAATATCGCATGATGTGATGGTGGCTGTATCTGTTTTATTCTATAATATTCTAGACTTGTTGTTGGCTCATCATCATAATCATCGTCCTCATCTATTTCATCATCATCATCATCCATTTCATCATCATCCTCATCATCGTCATCATCATCATCATCATTGTTACCAGATACAGCTAATAATGCCGTTGTTGATAGAGCCAATTCTGTCATTGGTATCAATGTTGGAAGTCGGCATTTACCACCTCTTTTCCTATTTGGTGTTTGCTTAGCTGTGCCACTGGAAGCTGTCCGTGTACGTGTTGTTGTTGTACCGGTAGCTGTCATTGCCAATGGATGCATTATCGGATGTACATTACGTGGATCTGCAATATCCGTTTCTAATGTCATTCCCGGTAACACAGACATATCATCATCGTCATCCTCAAGATTGTGATGATGATGATGATGTTGCTGTTGAAAATGATGATGAAGACTAGACACACCAATATCATCAATACCACCTCGACCTCTGCCACTACAACCAGGTAAATTCGGTAGTAGCAAACTCGGTGTTATCGGTTCCATTGGGGGCGGCTGGGAATCATCCATATTGTGGTTCATCACTTTAAACTTTTCACCCAATTTCACTTTTGTCTTTAAAACTTTAACACGTTTTCGTCGTAACATTTATCTTGATGATTTTTTTAAATCTTCCACCCGAGTTAATTTATTTTTAATTAATCAGGAGATTTGGATTCGGTTTGGTGGTTGGTTAGTTCCAGAGCAGAAAAAAAAAATAAATAAATAAATTTTTTAATTTTATTTTTTTCTCCCCTTTTTCTTTTAAATTCTGAGTCTATGATGCCTGGGGCGAACGCACAAAATAAAAAAAACACGCGGATTATTTCTCACACCTTTTGGATTTTTTTTTTTTTTTTAATTAATCGTTTTTGTTGTTGCTTTGTGTTTAATTATTTTCGTTCCTCCTCCTACTCTCTAGATATACACGGGGAAAAATTTTTCAATTTTTTATTTTTTGCTGATTTTTTTTTTGTTTCTATTTTGCCTTTTTCACCTTTAAGAAAAAAAAAAAGACAAAAAGAAATAAAAAAAAAAAAAAAAGAAAAAAAAACTTAGGCGCATTTAAAACACTCACACACACTCTATTAGGGAATTTTAAGGCAAATTATTTTTTTTTTCCTAATTTAAATTCCTTTTTCTTCACTTTTACAATTCACATCCTTTTCCTACAAAACTTACGAGAAAACGAAGAGAAAAAAAATGTATTTTTTTTGCTGATTGTTTAAATAAAAAAAATAAAAAATTTTTATTAATTTAATTTATGCTGCTGGCTGATTTGGTTACACAAAAAAAAAATTAAAAAAAAAAAAAATTGTGTTTGCTTTGTTGTTGTTTTTATGATTTTTGTCACATAGATACACATATATACAGGTTTATGCTTTTTTGGTGTTTGCATGCGAGAGAAGTTTTTTGTTTGTGTGTGTTGATTGTTAAATTAGTGTTGAGAGAGCGGCTTTAAACGTTGTAATAAATGTTTTTTTATCTCACTCTCTCATGCTCTCTCCTGTGAAGTATGAAATTTTTTGTTTTGTTTCTACACACATGTAGATGGTGGTGGTGTAGAGGTTTGAAATTTTTTTTTTTATTGTTTATACAATAAGACCCCCCTTAAGGTTGCTGGATACGTTCCAAGAAGTTCTATAATTTTTTATTTTTTTATTCACAAATAAACAAAACGAAACGGAACAGGAAGAAAAGTTAGAAAATTTATTGTTACTACCGTGGTAGTACTGCTAAAAGCGTTAAGTAATAATACAGAGAGAGAGAGAGGGATATAGTAAAATAAAAACAATCAGCACACTTTTTTGTATATCAAAAAATAATCAATATTTAGGGTGGTGGGGGTTACTTTTTCTTCAATTAAAATTAAATGTCACACACACACACACACACACACAGAGAGAGAGAGAGAGAGACACATTCACACACAAATATATTTTAATTATTGCATAAGTGTTTGTTGTTTTTTTTTCTTTTTTTTATGTTTTCAATACACTGTTAAAAAAATTCAATGTGAAATACAACAAACGACACAAATAAAACAAAAAATAAAAAAATTCACACAGAAAAACTGATTCACTTTGAAAAAACCCCCCAGTGGTTGGGTCTCAAACCTTTTTTTTTATTATTTAATTAATTTATTTATTTTCCTTCTTTTTCTATTTTTTTAAAATTAATTTACGTTTAAACGGTATGAAAATAACTAAAACGAATGAAGCACACAAGAGAAATTTTGATTTGATTACAATAAAAATAAAAAAAATTAATTCTCTTCTTTTATTTGTGTTAAATAAGAGAGAGTATGCATGTGTATGCGCAAAGAGATTTTATATCAATGGCTTCGTGTATTTATAATCATTTAGTTACAAAAAATTATAAACGATGTCGCTGTCTGATGCTTGTACAATCTTATCACCGATAATATTTACCTTTGTTGTTAATTCGTTTTTTATTGATTTATTTATTTATTACCTTGATTTAATATTAATTCATTACCGGATAATATGTGTGAGAAAGAAAGAGATAAACAAATTCTCTTTACGCTTTAATAAACTAAGAGAGAGAACAAAAAAAAACAATTAATGTCATGTAAGTACGGCCAATTTTGTTATTTACATCAACCCTAAAGATTCAGCGGTTTTTGTAACAATGCCATCTGTGAAATTTATTTATTTTTTTCGTTTGAAATTACAAATGAGGAAAAGAAAAAACAAACAAAAAAAACATTTTTTTTTTCGTTAAATTTTCGATTAATATGGAAAAATTAAATAAATTTATTTTGTTTTAAACAGCAGGTAATTAATTAATTTTAATTATAATAATTAATTAAAAATTAGCAACAAAAAATAATGTAAAATAATAATTATAATAAAGAAAAATCATCAGTCAGCTAAAAGTTGTTTAATTTCTGGTTTTTCAGCGGAATTTATGTATGATGTACCATCTGGTGCGTTACCAGTTTTATGTGCACCCTATAAATAAATAATTTATTAATTTTTTTCAATTAATTAAAAGAAATTTGATTTATTTTTACCCCATTTAATAAAAGTTTAACACACTCGGTGTGTCCCTCCCATATAGCTGCTAATATCGATGTTATTCCATGTTTATCGGTTGCCTACAAGAATTAAATGAAATTAAATAAAACAAAAATAAAACTTTCAACGAATTTTACATTAACATCAGCCCCCTTGGTTAGTAAATATTCTAAAACTTCTGTTTGTCCATAATCGGCTGCATAATGTAGTGGCGTACGTCCGTTTATCTCCTCATTTATATTTACATTCTAAATATTTTTTTTTTTTTGCGGGGGATAAAAAATGATGAAAATTTTCAATTACAAAACAAAAAAAATAAAATAATTTTTCCACTTACTTTATTATCAATAACTTGCTTAACCTGATCTAAATCACCGTTTTTGATACCCCAAATTAGTTCACTCATTTTATACGTTGGGTTATCTCTAATTACTAAATAAAATACTGACGGAATTTCTTTTCCTTTTTCTCTTGTACAAAATGACGAAATCAAATTAAAGTAAATTAATTAATGAATGAACGAACGAAAAACAAATAATAATAAATAAATAAATAAAATGATTAATCACGGTGGAATTTTAATTTTTTATTCTTCTCTTTTTTCCGTTGTTTTAGTTTTTTTTTCTTGTTAATTAATTTGACAGATGCGGCTCGCGTTTTTTGTGATTTTGTTTTGTTTCGCCTTTTTTTTTTTTTTAACACTCGCCACCAGTCGTCTAACTTTGTAGTTTTCTTTGTAAGTAATGCAAAAATTGGGAAATTTTATTTATTTATTTCTATATGATGGTAGACATGGATTTTTTGTATTTTCGTTGTTTTTTTTTATTGTGGCTGCATTGTTAGTTAAATTTTTTATGTCTTATTCTTTTTCGTTTTGTTAGTAAAGTCATAAACCAAGTTGAAAATTATTGGTTGTATAACCTCAAAAAAAAAAAGAAAAAATGTTACGTTCAAAGGTGAATAATCATTTAATTAAACGTTATATCACAATAAATTCTTTAAAATTAGCGGGACATTCAAAGTGGGCTAATATACGTCATATAAAAGCATTCAAAGATGGACAAAAATCATTACAATTCATTAAATTAAGTCGACAAATACGTTTAGCGATACAAGGTTTTTAGAGAGAGAGAGGGGTTTTTTATACAAATTTAATGAAAATGATTTAACTAAATATTTTTCCAGATGGTAAATCAGTGAATCCAATATTAAATCCAAAATTACAAACTGCAATTGATGATGCATTAAAGAAAAAAATGCCAAATCAAACGATACAACAAATATTAAAATCAAAAATGAATCTAAAAATACAGAAATTTCTATTAGAAATAATATTTTTAAAGAAAATCGCAATTATCTGTGTTATCTATACGGATAATGTGAATAAAATAAAAATAGATATTGGAGCATTATTAAAAAAGTCTGGGTAATCAAAAAACTACCGGCTGTGTTGTCTGTTTAATTGACGATAGAAAATTGTTCCAGGGCATCACTAACTGAAGTTCGTCATTTATTTGATGATACCGGACTATTAGAGTGCATCGGTAATGATTTAAATGGATTAACCGATAATATGTTTGAGGATACAACAACCGAACATGCAATACTTTGTGGTGCCGAAACAATTGACATAATCGATACGGAAAAATGTTTAATATCGGTAGGCTAGGCTAGGCTTGGCTTGGTTAATTCATTATTAAAACTGAATTTCAAATTTTTTTTTTTAGATAACCTGTGATCCATTGCATATTGATTCGGTTAAAAAATGTTTGGAGCATCGTAATTA
The DNA here is from genome assembly GCA_961205885.1 of Ptychoptera albimana. NCBI lineage: Eukaryota > Metazoa > Arthropoda > Insecta > Diptera > Ptychopteridae > Ptychoptera > Ptychoptera albimana. The sequence goes on along the minus strand of OY540807.1, from coordinate 46,731 downwards.
TTCTATTGAATTAGCTGAGCATGTTTTTATACCAAAAGTAATTTTCTATTTACCATCAAAATTGTGTTAATTTTTCATCGAATTTATTTTCGCATTTATTTCCAGCATCCAATTAAATTGAATCCAATTGAACATGAATTATATACGAATTTTGCAAATAAACTTAAATCATATGAGGGTATCGAAGAGATTTATGATAATATTGATTAAAATTTTGTGAATGTTGTTGTTGTTATTTAGTTGTGAAATAAATTTTCCATTTTTTAGTGTTTGTTGATTAATAAAATTTTTGTGTTCAGTTGTTCTGATTAAATTTCTACTCTAGCCAAAGTTAATTTTGATTAGCAAAGACACTATTAATCTATAGTAATAACATAGTTTAGTTTACCAGTGACACTTTGATATGATTAGTAAAGACACATTGTGTATTATATCGTTTATATTTTGTGCAGTGCAGTGCAGTGAAAATGTAAATGAAGATTAGAAAGACCCATGTCGTCAAACACATAGAAAATCGATTTTTTTTTGTTTTATTTGTTATAAATATTTTTTTTTTTGATTTACATCTATAGCTTTATCGTTTTTTTTTATAAATTTAGCAAAAACTTTGCATTTGTCGTTTTGTTTGCGTTTATTAAAGCTTCATTTTTATCGGTTTTACTTGTACTTATTAAAGTTTTATATCGTTTTATAAAATGCTTGGTAAAGACTTCTTGAATCGTTTTTTCAAAACTTAATTTTTCTTAGCAAAGACTTTTTATATCGTTTTTGTTCCGTTTAGTTTAAATCATCTCGTGTAGTAAGTGCAAAGTAATTTTCATTAGCAAAGACAATTAATATCGTTTTGTGATGTTTAAATATGTATTTAGCAAAGACAATATTGATAATGTTTGTGCAGTGATGTTAATCGGCAGGGTGGACCCACATCAAACACAATGTAAGCGAAAGTTAATACAAAAATTCTTTTTGATTAATAAATAATAATAAATTAATTTGAGTTGATCATCTTGTTTTACATTGCGTTATTGACCTTAGTCGGTTTTATCGTTTTTTTCGGAATAATTTTAAGCAAAATCGATAACGGTGGGTGGACAACACCCACAACCCACGTTAAGCGAATTAATTTTGTCACCAAAAATAAATAAATAAATATTTTTTTTTTGTTTTCTTCATCTTTATTAATATTAATATTATGATAAAAATATTTTTTTTTGTTTTTGTTTTGTTTTGTGTAATAAATAATTTATTTTTTTCTTTTTCTTGTTATTTTACGTAACGCCCACTTATATTAAATTAAATTAAAAAAAAAGAATTCTTTTTTTTGTTTTTCTTTAAGGATTTGATTTGTTGAAATTAAATTTGTGTCGGCAAAAATGTTTTTTTTCTTCTGCGTTTTTAATCAACTACACACCCGGTGTAATGTGCCTTTGCTAATAACAATGTTTGGTTAAGCAGAGGAGGCACAATGTTAATAAAAAAGAAACATTTGTTAGGTTTATCTCTAACCTTTAAATGTTTTTGTTTGTTTTAAACGCAGTTGCGGCGACGGAGGATTTATTTTTTATTTTAATTAATTCCCCTTAGTTTTAAATGCAGTTTTTTTTTCTTTTTTTTTCAATAATACTTTGCGTTTTTTTTTTGCTCTCTTTCTCTTTCTCTTTGCTTAATTAACATTAAATTTTTTTTTTTTTTTTCTTAATTACATAATTTAATTTAATTGAATTTAAAAAAAAAAACAAAATAGTTATAATAGGATATAAAACAAAAAACTAAAGAAAAAATTCTTCCACTCTTCTCCTTTTTTTCATTTCTCTAGTTTTTTTTTCTCTCTCTTTTTCTTACATTTATGAATAATTTATCGCTTAATTAAACAGTTTGCAAAGTGTACAAAAACGTGTTGTTGTTGTTATTGTTGTTGTTCTTACTACATAGAGAAATTAAATAAAAATTCTCTCTCTCTCTCTCTCTTTGCATATGCATTAACTGTGTCTATTATTATATAACTTAAATAACTAATATGGGGCTAAAATATATAAATATATATATAATACGGGGAGGGGATATTGTGTGTGAGGAGTAAATATTGGGATATAACATATATATAGGGGGTTATGTTTTGTTGGGGTTGGTTAGGGTTAATAAAAAATTATTTGATTGGTTTGTTTTGAATTAAAATCTACATGAGAGGGAAAATAAAAAAATAAAACTGCACAAGGAGGATGCAGAGAGTACACAAAAAAAAATGAGAAGAAATAATTTAATTTCATTTTCTCTCTCTCTCTCTCTCTCTCTCTCTCTCTCTCTCTCTTTAATTTACTCTCCTTGTGGCATTATTTTTTGTCTCTTCTCTTCTCTTTTGCTCTCGTCATTTCTTAATTTAACAATTTTTTTTTACTTTTCTTTTTTTCTCTATGTAATAAATAATTAATAATTTGATAAATCGATAATAAATAAATAATTAATTGAGAGAGAGAGAGAGTTAAATAGAGAAATCTCTCTTTATATATATATATATATATATATATATATATATATATATATTCTTTCTCTCTCTCTCTTAAACAGCTTAAATCCTAATTAATAATTAAATCAATAAACTTATAGTGAAATATAAAAATTATTTTAATTTTTTTTTTGTTTATAAGAAAGAGAAAGTTTTCTTTTTTTTTTCCTTTGTTTCCTTTGTTATCATTTTCATTTTGATTTTTATTGGGCTGCCGCTGTGGCACCAACACCCACATTACTTGTATTCAATATCATCATATTTTTAATTGTTGCAACCTCAGACTCTAAACGTGCTAATTGTGATTTTAAATGAATATTTTCCTCCTCCTTGTCACCATTATTAATTGTTGTTGTGTTACCATTGTTGTTGTTCCCATTATTATTATTCCCATTGTTGTTATTCATACCAACAACACCCACAACAACATTTCCATTAACACCACCACCAACATTATTCACAATTGCTGCTGTTGGTAAAATAATTTTTCTTTGTAATGTCGTCCATTCGGTTGTACCGATTGATATACCCGAGTCACGTTCATCACTGGAACCTTCACCGTCCCATGGTGGTGATGAACGTGCACCCGGCTCCTGTTTAATATGTTGTAGGGCGAGCAGCGCTGTTGCAGCATCCTTATCGCCTAGATGAGATTTGTGACGTAGTTTCAACGGTAAACTATTATTTGTATCGGCAATTGGTTGATTTTCGCACTGTTCATCGTCACCGGATGCGGTTCCGGAACCGGTGCCACTGGACACTTCGTATGGTGTGGGAGCACGTCGTGATAAATTCAATACGTTTGGTGAACTGTTGTACTGCTGTATATCGTGTACAGCGTTCGTGGGGTACGGCGCATAGTGATGGTGATGGTGGTGAGAGTATGCGGGCTCCTGCTCCTGGCCACGGTAACACACGTTTCCATCCGTATCATTTGGATGCGGACTGGACTGTCTGGTTTGATACACATGGGGATGGGTGTGCGAGTGGGTGTGATTCAGTGAATGGGGATGAGAATGTGGATGAGCATGTGGATGGGCATGCACATGAGATGGATGTGTTTGCGAATGTGTGTGATTGTGGTTGTGGGTGTGAGGATGATGAGAAGTATGGTGATTTATGTTGTTGTTACCACCGTTCCCGCCGCCACCGCCATTTATCGACAACGGAAGGGATAATGGCATCGGTAATGGTGATGATTGCGACTGCATTTGTGGCTTTACCGAAGGTGGTGGTGGTGATGGTGTTGGTGATTCAAGCTGTATGGGCTGATGTATGACGGATGTCGGTACGGGGCTTGGTGATTGTGGATAGATAATTGTCGGTGGCACCGTGTTGCTCAATTTCGCCCGTTTGGTAATGCTAAGCACCTGCTCGTTGGTTGGCAACGTGGCCAATATCTGGTCCACGCTAATCAGATTCTCACCGCAAATGTCATATTTATCCTTGATGGCGTCCAACTGTGCCTTGAGGACGTGATTCTCCTTAGTCAGCTCAACGACACGTTGCTCGAGCACCATATCGTTGAAGCGACGTTTCTCCCGTGAACGTTTTGCCGCCTCATTGTTACGACGACGCCTGTCCCAGTAGCTATCGTCCTTTTTATTATCGGGAATAAATTCCCGCTGTTTACGTTGCGTAAATAATTCTTTACGCTTCAAATGTGACGACAAGTCGTATCCACTCTGTGAATACGAATCTTGGCTAGGTGACCGAGGACTTTCATTACCTGATGAACCGCCGCCACCCATTAACATGTCACCGCCGTGCCGTTCATGTAAATACGGTGAACTGGGTGACGGTGTCATATGCATACGGGAATTATGTTCTCTCCCTGGCATATTTGAATTTGTATGATTGTGACTGGGTGTCTCGCCGTTAACTGGTGATCCGTTCTGTTGACGTGCGACAAATTCCGCGACCATCATTCGTTGCCTCAAAACATCTATAAACAAAAACGGTGAAGAGAAGAGAAAAATAAAAATTAGAAAATAAAAATAATAAAGAAAAAAATAAAAATAATTTTTTTTTTTTGTTTGTTTATCAAATTGCGCAACAAATAAATAAATCGAAAAAAAAAGAGCAGCGATGTAAACCGTCGCGTACTTTACACACGGATATAAAACAAGGATGACCGTTTTGCGTTGTTTTGTTTTCAAAACGTAGATTACACGATAATTAGTGCGATGTAAACAACAAAAATCGTGTAACTGTAGACATGTACACGTGCGACCTAATTAATTTTCCTTTATCACAATACGTAAAAAAAAATTTTTGTTTTTTTAGCAACACGTTTTGTTGATTTTGTCTCTCTTCAGTTTGTTTTTGTTTTGCTTTTATTTTTGTTTTGTATTAGCGGCGCCTAACTAGCGGACTAGACTCCTTTTTTGTGTAGGTTGCGAAGTAACAAAAGAACAAAATCTCGAATAATGGGTGGCTAGTGACTAGAATTTGTTGTCACAGCGATTTGATACTACGAACTATGATAATGATGAAATAAAGTGGGTAGTAGGGTGATCTAGTGTCTAGTGTAGGTGGGTGTATAGTGGCGACATTTGATTTTATTTATTTTTTTTTGTATATTTTTCACCTCCCACACAATTTCTTGTCTTTCAGCATCAGCATCACACGTCGATTTAGCCGTTGCTATGTGTGCTCATTTTTTTGTGTGCGGATTAGAAATATTTTTGTACACGCTTTGGTGTACTTTTAGTAATTAGATAGAAGAGGAAGAAAACGAAGAAGAAGCAAGAAGCAAAAAAATCACAGGTAAAAAAACAAAAGAAAAGAAAAAATTTCATTGTTGCTGCTGTTGCGATTATTGCTGTGTTTTTTTGTATTTTTTTGCTATTTGTCATTAAAATTTGTATTAGCTGTATGTCGCTGTGTGTGTTTGTGTGGGGCTGTGTGTGTGTTTCTCGGTTCTATTTTTTTTTTTTTTTTATTATTGCTTAGTGTGTCAGGTATTACAAAGTGATTCTCAAAAGAGCGAATTAAATAATCACGACTAAGTCAGTCGGTCGAATAACGCGATAAAAAAATAAAAATGTTTGACCTAAATTTTTGCTTCTTATAGATTTTTTTCGTTTGTTTGTTGTTTGTTTTTTGCGTTTTTTTATGCTTCTACGTTGCTTGGTAATGGATGTTGCTTAGCGTAGGCACTGGGATTAGGGTAGGCACTGGGTTTTAAATTTTACAAGAAAATCAAAATATTGGAAATTTATGGGAAATTTTTTGCAACAAATTTCCCATCTGTTATTTTTGTTAATTAACTAATTCGCTATTAGTGGTGTTACTGTACTGTGATTGTGTTTTTGTCGTTTTCGTTGTTGTGAATATTGTTGTTGCCCTGACGTACGCGGTTGTTTGTTCCAATTAAAAATCAAAACAAAGAGAAAAAAAAAATCTTTTTTTTCGTTTCATTACATTTCTAAGGTCAATAAAAAAAATAATTGCTTCTTTTTATTTCAAAAAAACATTGAATAATCGCATTTAGAATAATAACACGGAAATAGATTAGACGGTACTAAACACACACACAAACACCTATTACACACACCGTCATAAATAAAATTTACATTTAATCTGCATTATTACAGGGCGGACTGAAAAATTCTACATAGAGTAGGAGTGATAAAAATTTTGCAACATTGAAAATTGGAATTTTCCTTAAAATAGAGGTCCGTAGTGATCGCTTATTTGGATTTTTTTGTTGATGATGTTTCGGTTTCTGTTTTTGTTTATTTACATTCCATAAGCTATCGCTCGCCAAAAACACAAAACAAAACCGAAAAAAAGGGACTTTAAGGAACTTAAATCATGAATTTACCCAAACGTTTACTTGAACGTTTTTAATTATTTCTATCCTAAAAACGATCATAAACAGAACTTTATAAATGGTAAAAGGAATATAAATAGGGGCCTAAAATGGCGGTTGGGTTAACTAAACAACGGCCCTGTCTATGTTATTTTTGGTTTTCTCTCCATTTAAACATTTTTTTTTCATTCATTCATATTCATTCATTATCCTTAGATTAGGCACACAAACACCCACAAATCACCTCTCTCCTTTCTCTTACACAATTTTATTGTCTTTGCTCTCCTTAATTCGCTCTCTGTGTGTGCGGTTATAGCAAGTAGCTCTCTATCTCTCTTGTTGTTTTTTGTTTTGGTTGATTGTTGGTGATAATCCAATTGTATTCCTATTTGCTGTTGCTATTATCGTTGTTGTTTTTGTTATTATTGCACCACAAACACCTGACTTAACAAACTTCTTAATTCAAAATGACAAAACACTTTTCTAAAATTCTATTCTTGGTCTAATATTATGATGAAAATGGTGAAATTATTTGAACTTTGTACAAAATAGAAATTTCTTTTCTTTTCGTTTCTTTTGTTTTCGTTTCTTTTCACCCACAAATATTAATTAAATAAAATAAAATAAAACCACCCCACCGCCTCTACACACACACACACACACTGTTTATTATTTTTAGGTAATTAATTTGCGTGTGTGTGCGTGATACACTTAAAAAAAAATTCACTAAAACATGACGACACACGCATGGTTTCACAGAAAACAAAAAAAAAAACCGAACGAACGCATGTCGTCCAAAATCAAAACAATTTAAATTTCACGTGTCTATCTCTATCTATTATTGTGTAATAATTTCTCGCGTAAATTTATATAATGCGAGAGAAGAAAAATAAAAATAAATAAAAAAAACACACACGTTTAACTTATATGAAGTCTTTATTAGAACTGTTTAGCTGTTTAGCTGTTTGGTGACTGTTTGGAATTGTGAATTGAATTGAATTGAAAAAATTTTCCGCTTTGTTTTTGTTTTTCTTTCTTTTATTGTCTTGCATGAGTGTGTGGGTTTGTGTGTGCAAATGACCGAGTTGATTTAATTTTTTAATTAAATAATTAAGCAACAGTAACAATTATAATTATTCTAATTTTGTAATATGAATTAGACAATAATCCTTTTTTCTTCTATCTAGTTACACATACATACACACACACATACACACCAATAAATATAAATCATGTTTTTCCCTTTGTTTTGTAAATTTATTGATAGAAAAACGTCGACGATGACCAAATGAAATTTATTTGTTTGCGGTGATTTCATTATTTTTTGTTGTTGTTGTTGTCCTATTAGTCAGGTTGTTGTTGTTGCTGCTAAACATAAATTAAGTAACACACATACACAAACACATGCATACATATATACGCAGCCACAGCAAACAGTCACAAAATAAAATTGAGAATTTTCTATTTAAAATTTTTATAAATAATTTTCTATACAACGATTTTGTTGTATACGCGGAATTTTTTAAATTTAATTTTTGTTTTATTTCCTTTAAATACGCGATTTTTTGTGTATGGTGGTGTTGTTTGGGGGAGGTTATTTGGCGGGGGGTTATTGCTGTGTTATTCTATTTCATTTTAATCTACGTTGCTTGCATTTACAATTTCTCATCATAATTAACGAGAATGATGTAATAATTTGTAAAATTTTATGATTAAGTGATTAACGCATGCGCTGTGTGTTTTTGTTTGTTTTTCTTTTGTTTTCAAAATAAAAAGACAAAGGGAGAGAATTGAAACAAATCTCATACCACCGCCACCACCAACAACCCACAATACAAAAATAAATCTTTATGAATTCTTAACGATTATGCGGCTTATGTGACTTACGTAGCTTTAAGCGGCTTAATTAAGCATATTTGATGACTATGCGATTGACGATTTAACGTTTTTTTTTTGCGTATTTTTACATTTTTGATGATTCAAATAATTCACAATGACGTAATCCTTAGTCATTTATGATAAAAAAGAAACAAAAAAAAGTTTTTTAATTAATTATAGAGAATCTCCCGCGCACGAATAAAAATCTCTTTGTTATTTGCAAAATTTGCATTTTTGCTGTTACTGCTGCGCTTGTACAAGCGGACACACGTTTTTTTTTTGTTTTTCTTCTATAAATTACGCATAAAGCGTGGCGCCACCATATATACATAATAACCATGTGCGTTTCACAGATCTATTTATTCCTCTCTGTGTGCATTTTGTTTTTTGTTTTTTATTTTTTCTTGTGTATCGCTATTCACGGACTATATGACAAACAAACGGACGGGATGATGTGGGGTTATAAACGTGAATGATTCATACGCGTCATCAAACATTTTTTTTCTTTATTCTGTCTCGACATATTAAATCGTAAGAGATGGGTGTACACCGTGTAGTACATTTATCTGGTATGCTGGTATTTTATGTGACTGTGATATTATTGCCGGTTGTATGGGATATGCACACGATGTGTGATCTTTTCAATATTTGACTAACAATGACTGTGAATTATGTTGGGTCACCTTGAATGAGTTCGTTAGTTTTTTAAAATAAATTTTTTTGTTTTGTTTATTCATTTTTATTACACAATATTTATTATTATTATTATTATTATTATTATTATTATTCTTGTGTATCGCTATTATTATGTATGTTATTGATTACTTATCAGCGTGTTTTTTTTTTTTTTTGCGTTTTAAAAATTAATTAAACAAAAACAGAAAAACAAAATTTTTATTTTATTTTCCTCTCTCTCTCTCTCTCTCGTTTGTTTTTTTAATATGGGCACCTACTTAAAAAAAATTGTGGTGGTGGTTATGGATGGTGAATTTAAAATTTGTAGCGGGGTTGGTGGGTTGTTCATGGTAAAAGGGTTAACAAAAAAAAAATTAAGTAATTTTCCACTTTCACTTTTGCCACTTTTACGTCGTATTTACGTATTTACGCAGAATTTGAAATGTTTGATAACAGGGAATACAGAAAAAAAAAACAAAACTTCGGGGATCTTCGGGAATTTTCACAAGGAAAATTCTTTTTTGCTTCATATTTTGTTATTACTAGGATAATCCTCCATCTACTATTCGTTTATCAATAGAGACCCAATAGAGACAAACACATACACACATTCACACACACACACACACACACACACACACAGAGAGAGAGAGAGAGAGAGAAAGATTTTCGAATTTTCAAAACGGATGTAGAGCGTTCACGCGTTTTCATGTTTCGCAATTTTTACAAACTGCATGCCATGCCTGCCTGTATTTGTTTGTAAAATGGAAATTAATTACGCATAACTCAGATTACGTCGTTTTATATTTGCATACAAATTTGTTTGATTGTTTTGTTTCTTTAATATGAAAGTCAATACCAGGTAATGTAGGCTATTGACCGCGGATTTATTATTGTAAAAAAAAAAAATGTTTTATGAAATTTAAATTAGAAAAATGATGACAACGATTTTTTCTTTACGTTTTTACATTTTTACGTTACGTTTCGTATAATTATTTGTTTTTTATTTAAGTTTTTTTGTTGTTGTTTTATTTAAATTACCAAAAAGAAAGTTATGAAAGACAAGAGGAGAGGAGAGAAAAGAAATGAAAAGAAAAAAAAATATTTTTTTTTGCTTCTTCTTTGCTTCTTAGCCACAAAAACATGTCAAACTTTCCTTTCTAATTAAAGAAAAAAGAAATTTTTCAACGGCAACAATAACCAGAGATAAAGAGAGAGAAAGAGATGGATCGTTTGATTGATGCCTTGTGTTGTTGTTGTTGTTGTTGTTAATTAAAAAAAAAACAACAATCAAATTTTTTTTATTGATAATTACGCGCCAACGAACCTAATTTTTGTTGTTGCTGTTGTTGTTTCAAAAGTGCTTTGTTGCGCTGTTTTTTCTGTTTTTTTCTGTATTTACAACATCGATGACCTTAAACTAGGCCGCGCCGTTAATTGGCATTTTGAATGTTGTGGTTGTGAAAAAAAAAATAATTAAAATTAAAATTCAAATTTTTGTTGCTGTTGCTGCTATTGCTGTTGTTGTTGATTGCTATGATCACATCAATAAAGTGACACCAACAAAACAAAAAACCACCCACCAACCCACCTACATTAACACCCACTTAAATCCGCTTAATTTTAATTAATATGAAAAAAAAAAAATAAATAAAAGAAAAAAAGAAAGTGGATGGGGGTGTCGGGGAGCATGAACAACAACAACAACAGCACCAATAGTTCAATAGTCACAGTAATAAAAAATAAAATCTAATGAACAACAAAATTAATTAATTCAATAATTAATTAATCTTGGGGCTTATTGTTTGGGGTTTTTCGTTGTTTTTTTTTATTAGGAATAATGAGGAGTTGCGTGTGGTTATTAAACTTGAAAAAACAAATCTTGAGGACTTGGTGGATGTATTAGGGATGTATTGGGGATGGTAATGTGGGAATTTCGTTATGTTAATCGGCTTATTTTTTTCGTTTCGTTTTTCTTTTTCTGTGTTGTCCTAATTGTAAGACAAAAAAAAAGAAGAAAAAACCAATTTTGGGGGCTTTGGGAATTATTTTGTAAGTGGGCAAGTGACTGGTGGTTCTTTGCTGCGTTTTTCGATAAAAAATTCACGTAAATTACCAAAAAAAAATCTTTCGGAATGAAATTCTCGGATGGAATTTTTTGTTTTTTAAAAATTCATTCCTGTGTTTTATCGTAGAAAAGAAAATAAAAGAAAAGAAGAAAAAAAAATATTCCAAAGTTGAATGTGTGAATTGGATGTGCATACATCGCTTTCTGTTGCGCCTATCTACTGCTTTCTTTTCGTTTTCTCTTTTCTCTTTGTTTGTTTGTTTGTTTGCTGGTTTGTTTGTTCAATTAAATTGCACTTAATATGCGCAACAAACAAAACGTAATCTGTAACAACAAAAAACCGACGTTTTGTATGCGTTTTTGGTTTTATATTTGGTCGTGTGAAATTTTTCGGTTTATGAATTTTTACAAAAGAATTTTGTTTATGGATTGGGTGATGGTGTTGGCAAGGCGTGGGGGTTTAAATAATTTTCCGCAATAATGACGTCAGCCTAAAGAAACAAAAAACAAAACAAAAAGAAAAATTCGACAAAATTTCCAATTCGACTACCACCGTTGACTATCGAAGGTTGACGAAGTTTTTGGGTAGTAAAATGATGGGACGGATAACAATTAAATTTTTTTTTTTTCATTGATTATAAATCAATTGTGTCTCTAAATAAATAAATTAATTCTCTAATTACGATTGGTGTATTCGTTGCATCCTTCCAATGACGTTTTGTCTTTGTTCTTCACATTTTTAACGCGATCTGATTGGTTTGAATTAAATTTTAACGAATGAATGATAGAAAGAAAGAAGAAAAAAAAAAATGTTGTTATTGCACACATATACAACCCTCAAACGGCCTCCAATAATTTCACAGACATTTTTTATTATTATGGAAGAATTTTGTTTTTATCAACAATTTTTTGTTGTTGTTGCTGTTGCTGGTGTTGTTGTTTTGTTGGGCTACTACTGTTGATATAAATCAACCCAAAACATTCGGTTTTTGTCTAATAATATCGAATTGCTGTTACTGCTGTAGCCGCTGCCCTCTGCTATTGCTGCACATTCTCCCATTTTTTTTGTTCATTTGTTTTTGTATGCGTTTTTCGTTGTTGTTTTTTGTTTTTCGTTGCTGTTGCTGCTGTCGGTTTAACAAAAAAAAAATTTTTTTCATTATTTTTTTGTTAATAATTTTATCAGACGACCTTGCGCCGTGTCACTGACTGCGAACTGCAAAGTTATTCAAGTCGGGAACTTTTGTTTTTGTCTTTTTTTCATTTTTTTTTCTTCGCTTTTTCCTTTGTTTTTCTTCGTCGCTTTTTTGCGTTTTTTTTTTTTGTTTTTTGTGTTTGCTTGTTTCATTTTTGTATTCGCCACCCAAATTTATTATGCCACCCAAAATATAATATTTGATTAGGTTAAATGACATTTTGCGCAGCAACATCAGTAGCCGCTGCTTATAATTATTACTGCGCAGCGTTTTTTCTATTTTTTTTTTGTCATTCGTTAATTAAATTTATTTATATCGCGATGTCCTTCAATTAAGTCATCAACTACGTAATGTTTTGTTGTTGCTTGTTATTTATGCTGTTGCTATTGCTATTGTGGTTGTTGTTGTAATATTTATCAGAAGGATAGCTGGTTTATTGTTGATTTTTGTAATAATTATTTCCTTAATTAAAATAATTGTGTGGTGGTGGCGATAGTGATGGTGATGACGTTCACGATTATGATTAGTAATGATGGCTGATCGTGATCGTGATGGATGACGGATAATCGGGATAATTTTCGTACAAATTTCTTATAAAGTACAAAATTTTATTTTTTTTTTCCAAATATTGTGCAATAAAAAAAATATTTCCATCATACAGTCACATTCACACACACACACACACGCATTAATTAATGTGTGCAACGCGAGGGAGTTTACTTAATAAAAAAAAAATATTTTTTTGTCTTTTTCTGTTTTTTTGTTTGTTTGAATGCATTGAAAAATAATCAGGGTCGCCTCCATCCAATTTTACATTACATTTTTTTTGTCGCTGTTGCTGTTCGTTGTTGTTGAATTTGGTTTATTTGTGGAATTTTTCATGAATTATTATTTTTTTTTTCTTTTTTTTTTATGTAATTACAAACGGACAAAGGCAAAACATTCTTAGTGGACGAATCATAATTCCTTACAAAATTTGTAAGAAAAAAAAAATTTTCTCTCTCTCAATGTGTGGGGAAAGATTGTCGCGATTTATTTTACACGGGACTATGTATCGTAGTCGTCGTCTCTATGTGTGTGTTTTAATTTTTTTTTCACCAAAAGGCTAATGTACCCTGTTGTTGTGCATAGTGCACCGAGTCGTACGCTCGTTTTTTTTACATTTTTTTTCGCTTATTCGCGTTTATTCGCTTGCTTTTGCGAAATTATTATTAATCGCGATCGCGATATTTTATGCAATGAACGAAAAGAAAGAAAGAAAAAAAATTTATTGTTTTGTTTTTTTTTTTAATTACGCGTTACGAAAAAACATCTAAGCGCTTTGTGTGTTCATGTAAAAAAAATTTTTGTGACTTATTATGAAGGGAGCGAATTACAAAATTTTTTTTTTTATTTTTTTGTTTATTTTTTTGGGAATTTTACTAATGATCTTGATACGAAACGATTTAACCAAAGAATAGCTAAAAAGAAAAAAAAAATTGTAATCGAAAATCGCTTTCTTTGCGTTTTTTAAATTTTTGTTTTGTTTGCTGTTGCTGCTGTTTTAATGTCATTGGCCGTCAAATCGCTGAATTTTGCAAAATAATTATGCAGCGCGACAGTTAATTGCGATAATTTTTTTTTTATTTCTTTTTCGCTGTAGTAGAACGTTTTTGTTGGTGAATTTTTAATTAATTAACGAAATGAAATGAGAATAAATTTGAATAATAATGGACGGGGGATGAATGTGGTGTTCGTGGTGATGGTGTTAGTGGGGTTTTAAATAAAATTTATAAACGCAATTTCACCATTGATGAAAAGGGATAAAACGGATTTTTTATCATCAGAAAAACGCAGAAAAACATCGGAATAACGCCTAAAAACGGATAAATCGGAGAAAACAAATTCCTTTAATAATTATTTAATCAAGTTTCTACTATTTGGATTGTCGCCATAATTTTCGTTACGGATTTTCGTTACAGATTTTCACAACGATTACATTATCAAATCGTATCGTAATGATGATCATGATCGTGATAGTGATAGTGATCATGATCGTGATCGTGATCGCCCCCCATACCAACATACAAACGTATTCAACGTATTTAGGTTTTGTGACCGACATAGAAAGTTTACTTTCAAAAGAAATTTTGCTCAATATGATATGGTGTGCGCAGTTGTTTTTGTTTAACCAATTAACCAACAAAATACCGTTTTGTTTTAAAATAAAAAAAAAATTATTTAATTAAATTTCTTCCTCTCTCTCTCTCTCTATCACTCTCTTTAAAAATTTATTTATGTCAAATCACAGAGAGAGACAGATAGAGAACTAGTGAAATAAAGAGAAATTACTTCACCTACATTATTTAACGTTGCTGTGTGTATGTATGTATGAATATGTGTGAGATAGAAAATGTGCTGCCTTTAAAATTTTTTTTTGTTTTGATGTTACTGACTGACTTTAACTCGCTTAGTATTTGAAAAGCATTTGATGCATTTTAAGCGGGGTCGCCGTTAAAACAGCAGCAGCAGCAGCAGCAGCAGCAGCAGCAAAGATTCTTATAGGATTTTAATGAATTTTTTCAGAATTATTAGGGGTGTTAGGAGAGTAGGAGAAATTTAATTAAGAGAAAAAAAAAATGTAATTACCTGGTGGTGTGCTGAATACAAGTCCTGGATCCGGATGCATATTGTTCACCTTTGTTTGTAATAATAAAAATCCGTAAATTTTGGATTTATGGATAATCTTTAATGATTATGGGTGAAATTAATTGTCTTCTTCTTCTTCTATTTTTTCTCCTATTTCTTCCTCTTGTGGGAGGTGTGTGGGTGGATGTGGATGATGTAAATGCACAAAATAAATAACACACTCTAAGTGTTCACTGTTTCGAACTGTTTTTTTATAACACTAATATTGAACAAGTAGGGAAATTTTTTTTTTTACTCTTTATTCTTGACCTATTTGTTCTTGATTAATTTTTTTTTTACTTGATTTTCTGTTTCTGTTTGATAATAAATTAATCAATAAATTTAATTAAATTTGATGAAAACAATTGAGAAGATTTTCAATTTTTTTTTGTTTTGTTTTGTTTTTTCTTTGTTTTGTTTTGCTATCAAAAAAAATTAATTAATTAATTAATTGATTGGGACAAAAGTAAACATTTGATGAGAGGAAAATTATGTAAAAACATCTGAATTTCAATTCACTTGTGCTGTAATTTTTTTTTCTTTCTTTCTTTTTAATAAATAAATTAAATTAATTATTTAATTAACTAATTAAATTATTAACACAATATTTATATAGAAAATTTCACGTTTTATAATTTGCGCACCTGCTGTAGATAAAATTCTACTTTCACAAGAAGAAAATAAATATAAAATTGATTGCACTATTGTGATCGATTCCCGCTATTATTTTTCTCTGTTTCTTTTTAATTTAATTTTATTAAATTCATTTTTACGACACTTTTTACCTCTCGTATCACTAAGTTTCCTTTTTTTTTCTCTTTTTTTTTTGCTTAATTATTTATGTGAACAAAACACGAATTTATTTTTTTTATTATTATTAAGGGATTTATGATCATCCTCTGTAACTTTTAACGAAGATTTTACTTCTGGTTTATTTATTTTTATTTACAGAATAACAAACAAAACCGAATGAAAATAAAAAAAAAAACCGCGATCCGCGTCCGACCAGCTGTAAAGTCAGAATTAATGTAGCTCGAATTAAAATATGTGAATTGTATGAAACCTTGAAAATGTTGAGAAAAAAGCGTTTCGCTGGCGGTTTGCTGTTAAATAATTTTTTTTGTTTTGTTTATTTTTGCTGTTGTTGGTGCTGCTGGTGCTGCTTTTTCGTTTTGCTGTCGGTGTACGTGTATCGATCGCTTGTCGACTTTGCTTTATCGCTGCCGTTGTTGAAAGTAAACGATCGTTGGCTTTTGATGTTGTTGTTGTTGTTGTTGTTGTTTCTGGTTGTTTTGTAATTCTTGTTGTTACCCTTTTACTGGGTGAAATCTATTATCTAGAATCTAGATGATGACCAATGGTGATGATTTTTAGGATTCTAATAAGCGAACTTGCATTTCCAAGGCACTGTCACATAATCCTAAACCGGGTTAATTCAGGTGAGAACGAATTTTCGATGTGTGTGTGTGTGTGTGGGGGGATGAGAAATTTTTTTGGGTAAAATTTTTACGCCAAAACTAGGTCGTGTGTCATTGACATATTATTATAGTAATAATGAGTAGGGGTAGGGGTCCGTTGTCATTAAATTTGAAAATTTTTCTTTTAGAAATTTTGTTTTTTAGTTTTTACAAAAAAAAAATAAAAAAAAAAGAGAAATTTTTTTTTGTGCTTTTTCGCTGTGCTTAAAATTGGTGCATTACACCCAAAGGCAAAAAAAAATTTTCACTTCTTTCTATACTTTGATTGCCTACCATTATGATGTAAAAAAAAAATGTTTAAAAAATTTCTTTAAGTCATCGAATTATGCATTGTTTGCTGTATTTTTTTAAATTAAGTAAGTGGCAAAATCGTACATAAAGTGGGATCAACGTTTATTCATAACAAAAACAAAAAAAAAATTATTCCCACTATCACAAGACACGGAATTTTCTTTTCTCTAATTTCTTCGTTTTTATGCCTTTCACCGTTTTATACTTTTACTAAACCGTGAGGTTTGTTGCTGCTGTTTGTTGTTGTTGTTTTTGTTGTTGATGCTGCTGTTGCTGTTGTTGGTGCTGTTGCTGTAACAGCAACCAAAAAGCTTAAACTTGAACTTGAAAAGTGTTAACGCGCTCGTTAACACCATGCTAAAAAAATAATGTGAGAAAATAACAATAAAAATCCGATCCTTTCCAGCGGTTTTCATACATTTATCTATTCCCATTTTCTTTTATTTTCCGCAAAACGATTTCGCAGTATTTTTGTTTCCTGAATTATCGAGAAAAAATTCTATAAAAAAATAATTTTTTTTTGGTTTAATTAAAAAACGTTTGCCCTTTGGTAAACCAGCATCCAGTTCCCAGTTCCATGACCTCATCTGTGCGTCATTTAAATTTTTGTCTATTTTCGTTGATTACACGTGTACCACCTGTGTTATCATGAGAATCATAGGTAAATATCACGGTTGTACACGTGCCACAAAGAAGACGTCATGAAAAAAAAAAAAGTTTTACTTTTCTTTTTTGTCTACGTCATTACCGGAAATATTCCATACAAATTATGTTTAGGGTGGGATGGAGTAGATGGGGTGAATGGCGCTGTGAGGATTCGATTTTTCAAAATTTAATTTTTTTTCTTGTGTGTGTTTATTTGATTAACAAATTGATTAAGTTTTGTCGGTGATTGGTTGGGTGTGTGTGCTATACACGTGTTCTCCCATTTTTATTTGTAACAAACAAAAAAAAACACAAGAGTAGAATTTTTTTTGCTTTTTAAAATAGTCGCGCATCCGTGTAATAGTTTTGTAATTGGGGAAATTTGTTTGTAAAGTAAATAGAAAACTATATAATAGTTGTAAAGTGTGTATACGTGGTATTTATGTGTATTGTATGATATTATGATAATCACGCTTCACAGGTAATAATAGAAAGAAAAGTAAAAAGCAACAACAACAACAACAATAATAATAATAAAAAAAAACCAAACATGAAGAGAAATCGCGGTCAAATCGCATAAAGTGAAAAGAAATTTTTTTTAATCATTAAATCAGAGCTTCGAAACGTACGGATACGATGGGTAAACCATGGATATTAATTTTTCTCTCTTTCTCACTCTGTCTCTCTGTGTGTCTTAAAAAAAAAATAATGAAAAAAAAAAACTAGAAAATTAGAAAATTATTAAATAATTTATTAGCTAATTAGCTGATGGCATTACAATTGTTATTGTTGGATGTTCGAGTAGTGGATACGTATCGTGTTAGATATAACAACAACAAGAACAATAAAAATTATTATTTAAACATATCGATGGACATTGGTTAATGCCAATGTTAATGGTAATGGTAATGGTAATGGTAATGGCCAAGCAGACAAAATTACTTAAAGCGAGAAGAGAAAGTTTTTTTAGTTTTATATTTTAGTTTTCTAGTTCATCGAAATTAAAACGAATAAAAAAAAAAAATCGCGCGCAGCACACCATTTTTTTATTTTTTTTTATTGTATATAGAAAATGGGGTCAATGTCGTTGTTGTTGTTGTTCGCCTGTTGCATGCCTGCGCCTCATATTATTATCCAACTTCCTTTACTTTATTTAGGCTTCACGGATAAGGTTTTTTTTTTTTTTGACATACGATTCCTACACAAAATACTAGGAAACGCATTTTTATAAAGATATGTAATAGCGATGATACGGCACGAGAGAGAGACAGATTACAAGCAAAGATCAATTAAACGTCGTAACCCAGACACCCAGAATAACATAGTGGACACAGAAAAAAAAACCCTTGAACACGTTCAATAATCTCACAATGAACGAACGAATGAATGTAGAAAAAAAAACTTATGATAGCCTGCATCATCCCATACATCATAAAATAAATTAACAAATTCCGTTTCTTTGTCTGGCTGGCTGGCTGGCTGGCGGCTGCGTTTTTTTTTTCTTTTTACTTTTGCAACAAAATTATTTTGTTGTTGTTGGCTGGTTGATTGGTTGGCGCTCGGATCCATCGATGCGAACCTATCATGGAGATGCAAAATCAAGAAAATTTTTAAATACGCGGATATTGCGTTGAAATGCGTGTTGTTGTTATTGTTGGCGTGCAGTACATTGACCAAGGTTAATTAAATTAATTAATTAATGAGACAAAGTTGAAAAAGTAAGTGTAAGGGAGGGATGATCTGTCTGTACTTCTCATCAAAAGTCTTTTTCACTCTGCATGTGTGTGTGTTTCGGTAAATTATTTAACAAATTTAAGGTATGGGATTTTTCTGCCATCTTTTTTGTTTTTAATTTTTGTTTTCTGACCCACAAAAAACGATACAAAATGAATTTTTTTTTGTATTTTTAATTGAACAGAAATTAATTAAAAGAAGAAAGAATTTTTTTTTTATTTTTCCTTTAACTAAAAAATTTATTTTGTTTCGAAGGATTTGTGTGTGTGTGTGTGTTGTGGGTTTTTTTTATTGTAGCTAAATACGTTTGGAAATGACGCAAGACCTTGCATATTATTATTATTATTTTTATTATTATTATTATTATTAAATTGTTGTTTGTTGCATTTTGTACACAAAATATAATAAAAATTTAAAGATTTAATTTTATTACAAAACAAAGAGCCGAATAGAATCGCGAATTATTAACGACGTCAACAACAGCACACACAACTACAACGATAGGAATTTTTTTTTCATTAGTATGACTGCAGTCGTCTGATGGCTGGCTGATTATAATAAAAAAAAAGGAACGAGGAATGAGAATTATTATTTTTATCCACATATGAAATTTATATATAAAAACCCAACAGACAGACAAACAAACAAAAAAAAAAAAAACAAAAACAAACTTGCACAGGGTCAGTGACAGCTCAAGGCTAAAATAAAAAATAAATAAATAAATTTTTTTTTATGCATGCGCAACACATAAATGTGCACAAACAAAAAAAAGAAAAATAATTTTTTTTTCGATTTTTTATTTCTTTTAATTTTCGTCCTAAAAAAATTTTTTTTTTTTCAATTTTGCGTCGTAATTCTGGTGCACTTTGGGGAGAGAATTTTACAACGCAAAAATTTTCATCCCGTTCATATTCCACAATAACATGGGGACAAAATAAATTTCGGTTGATTTTCGATGAAAGAATAAGGACAAAGGAAAAGAAAATAAAAAAAAATTTTTTTTTCTTTTATCTCACTCCAATCAAATAATTAATTAATGGAAAAAAAAGTCGTTCTGTCGCTTGTATCTCTGTGTGCGTGTGTGTCTAGTTCTAGAAATTTTTTGTTTTTTTCATTATCTTGTTGTTTGTGTGCGTGCGTGTTGTTGATTTGCAATGCAATGCATTATAAAAAAAAATTAAAATGTAAAAAAATTCCTTTGTTTTTAACAACAAAAGCAACAACAACGAAAATGTTCTTGATGTTGTTGCATAGCAACGTCAAGGACATCAGGGCGGCAACACCAACAACACAGTACCGGTTTTGCTTTTAATCGAATTTATGAGAAATATTAATTCGCGAAAACAAGATAATTAAAAAACAAAAATCGCGAGAATAAAAAAATAAAAACAAAAAAGAAAAAAACGTCAATAAACCTCTTATCTGATTATTAAAAAAATTTTTTTTTTAATTAATCAATTGAATTAAGTTAAAATAAATTAAATAAACAGGAGGCAGTACTAAGGAGTTGTGTTGTCCGATTCCATTTAATTTAATTCATTTACAGGAAATCTAAGGAATATATACAGGAAAGCAGGAATAAAAAAAAAACAAAAACAAAAAATTCCTTTTGTACGGTAGGTTATGGTTATGCTTTGTTTAACCTTGGAAATAATAAAAATAAAAAATACCATAAGTCTAAGACAAGAGATAATTTTTCATTCACAAATTGCGACAAATAAATCGCGAGTATTATTTTTATTTTTGCCTGTCTGTCTGTTTGTCTGTCTGTTACTACATGAAATGACCTTGTTTATACGTCTATGCGGTTATTCTGATTGTGTTCTCTCCTTCTCCTACTTTACGGTTTACTACATTTGACCCTTTACCCAAGGCACCAAAAGATACGGAAAAAAATGTTTTATTTTTTTTGTTTTACCCTTTACTTCCGAATGAAAACCAAACCGGTTACAAAATGGGTGGCACGGAAAACGTAAAAAAAAATAATCCTTTGTATCGGTAATGGAAACGGAATCAGTGCCGGTACTTGAAACACAACAACAACAAAAAATTTTTTTTTTTTTTTTCTTTATCAAATAAGTCCCAAGAGCAAGTATTATGCGCAGTTTAAAAATTGATTAGTTTGTTTGCTCATTGCTTATGCATTACAAACTTTCTAAAGTCAGATAATAATTATAAAACCTAGAAAATATAGATTAATTAAATTGTAAATTATGAATTAAATCGAAGCAGATAGAGAGAGAGAGAGAGAGAGAGAGAGAGAGAGAGAGAGAGAGAGAGAGAGAGAGAGCGAGAGACAGTGAGGTATTGTGTCGTACGTTGTTTCATTAAAATTCAATGATCGGTAATATCAATAAAAAACACCACGAAAAACTCAACCCACAAATATTATATATTCACCACAGGTGGGTATTCTAACATATTTTTTTTATTTTTCTCTATTGTCAAAAACCGTGTCACGACCTATATTCAATATCCAATAAAACATAATATCGTCGAACATAAATCTCTCCAAATACACGACAATCGTAGTTATCACAATTTCATTGCATCCATTTGGTAATGAATTTTGTGCTATTTGCTCCTGGTGCAACAAGTTTTTCGCTTTTTTTTTCTTATCTAATATTAGTCGCCGGTTAAATGAGAGATAGAGAGCTGGTGGTGGGATGCTGCTTGGAGTTTTGGTACCAAAACGGTTTTGTAGTTTCTACTTTATATTATGAAAGTAAAAAAAAATGGAAAATTTCTCTTTACCTGGGCTGTTGTTGTTGTTGCATTATTATAAAATTTCTTATTATACAAACTTTTTATTATAATTGTTATTGCGGTTTGATGTTGTTGTTGTGCTTTCATAATTCAAACAGTACGCGCGTGCGCACATAATGATCATGAATTTCACTTTAATTTTTTTTTTTCTTTCGTTTTTTATTATTACTGTATATCCGCTTACGAGTGTTTTTTTTTTTTCGTTTTTTAATATCAGTGCTCCACAATAATACAGAAAAGAAAATTTAATTAATTAAACCAGAGGGGGCTAAACCTACTTACTCACACAAGACGATTTAGACGAGCGCCATATGTTATTAAAAAGTTTTTTTTTTTATTGGAATTTTTGGGAAATTTTTTTATTTACAAAAACTTTTTGTGCGGAAAATTGAAAGAAAATTCGGAAAAATGTTCAATCAAAATTTATCAATTAGTCTCTCGTTTATCTAATAATAATTTTTTTTGGAAAATGTTTTTTCCGATAACCGGTAAAGTAAATGGAAATTTTTTTTTGTTGACTGATACGTGGATTTTCAGTAGAATTTTTCAATATCTTTGAAATGATACCAAATTCCATCGTCTACCGTTTTTAGATCATTGTGAATCTTCTAGATCATATGTGTCCAATCTTTAAAACACTTCGGGCCGCATTTCCATAGCTATCACAAAATCCAAGCTATCAAGGGTCGCTGATACAATTAAATAGTATCTTTGTAAGCGTTAAAGAAAGTTTAGCACGATGCGGTGCTCAAAGTGTTTCAAAATTATACCATTTGTAAAAATAAAAATTTTATTTAATTTTAGAGAACTTGGCATAGAACTTGGTGTTGACTATCCCATAAACATTACCATGTAGTCCATGATCGGTAGCCTCACCAATTATCCCAATCACATAGCTCACTGTACACCGCACCCTCAACACTTGTTTAAAAAAAAAAAGACAAAAAGAAGAATTTTTTTCTTTCTTTCTTTTTATTATTATAAAATCGCTTTCTCCTGTATGCTGCATTTTCTTTTTTCGTTTTAAAGAAACAAATAACAAGAGACAAAAGACAAAACAAAAATTTTTTTTTTGATAGTGAAGCCTTGTCCTGGCACCATTTATGGCGTCTTTTCCGTCTTTTAATTTTTTCCAAGAGGTTTATTCACTCGGATTTTTCCTTTTTCTGTACAAAACAAACAAACAAACAAATTTTTCTCTAAAAAATCGTCACACTGGAGCCCACTGTCTTACCTTTATGACGTTAAATTAAAAAAAAAATTTTTTGGTTTGTGTTAATCCTAGAAAGCAATAATAATCATATGGTTAACGAATTATGACATTTAAATGTTCTACGTTACCAAAAAAAAAAAATGTGTCAAAAAAGAAAAAAAAAATTGAATTACGGCCCTGTTTGTATGAATGAAAAAGTGAAAGAAATTCACAACATTAATAAAGGCTGATTTCCTCTTGCAAAAAAAAAAAACCTTTATAAATGGGAATGGAGAGAAAAAAATGCTTTTGACCAATCAGAAGCATTACTCGTTTAATGCTAGCTTCGCATACAAAAAGATAAACAAACTTCATCTTTTGAGCCTAAGACAAAACTGATACATTAACATTATTGTATAAAAATAATAAACGAAACGTCAAACTCTATTGGTGTTGTGAAATTATAAATTTATTTAATTTTTAGCCGCAGCTAAAATTAACGGGTGGTGAAAACATAACTAAAATTTTTCCGACATTTTTCACTACGATATACATTTACGAAGGTTTTTTTTTCTGCAAGAGGAAATCGGCCTTAAACTGGTGAAAAGTTTTTTCTTTCTCTTTTCTTTTTTGTTTAAGTGTGTGTACAAGTTAGTGACCTGACCTTAATTTATTTATTAATAAATTTATTATCATAATTATTGTTGTATGTTTTGGTGTTGGTGTTTGTTATTACGATCGTAACGAAATAGTTACAGTGACGTCGTTAGTACTTGGTTAAACAAACTGGTCACAGATTTTCCTTAGAAAACTCCAGTGAACAGATTATTTTTCCATTCGTATCTATACGGTGATCACCATGGTGATAATTATTGTGGAATTTTTATTTTTCTTTTCTTAACAGTACCTTCTAAAAACAAAACGCCACTGCGCGCAATTGATTGTAATATAAATTTTACGCTATTATCATTGCTACGCTATTTGTTATTTATTTTTAATGTTTTACTCACTCTTTTCTCTCTTCCACATAATAAATCTAATAATAGAAAGAAATTTTGTTTTTGTATTATTATCATGAAGAGCATGTTAAACGGCATTCAAATGATTTGCCCTAGATAATAATGAATAAATAATAAAAAAAAAGAAACTCTCTCGCTCTTAATTTCTCTCTCTCTCTTTCTTTTTCTTTTGTTGTTGTTGTTGGTGTGTATAGCCTAGCATTTGAATGTCAGCAGCTATGTTAGCCAGCAATGGCAGCAGCTGCAGGGTGGGCCAGTAAGTAATAAGGCGGCGGCATAATAGTATTTTGCTATAAATAATTGAGTTCATGGGAGAAAGAAACGATTTATGTCATAATGAAATTAACAAATAGAAATTTTTATTTCATTTTTTTATTTAATAATTACGGTTGTTATTTGTTGTTGTTATTGTTGTAAATTATTATTATTCCATTATTTTATCCATAACTACTGTTATTATTATTTGTTATCGTGAATGACCACTAAACTCAAGGTTTTTTTTATGTCTCTTTTTCTCTCTCTCTCTCTTTTGCTCTTTCTTTCTTTTTGTGACTAAGGTTCATGATTAATACGTCAGTGGCATTTTAAGTGGATTTCATTGCATTTTTCTGGTCCACTTTTCTGTTTTTTTTTTCTACCCTCTTATATCTAACGTAAGTAGCGTAAAAGGTTTGCGTAAATGCCCATGTGAAAGCCGGCGTAAAAGTTCACGTAAAAATCCGCGTAAAGGCCTACTTAGACGTTCAGATCTACATAAATCTGCTTAAATATTCACGTAAAAATCCGTTTAAAGGTTTCCAGGTAAAACTTGTGTAAAAATCCGCTAAATGTCTGCTTAGAATATCCACGTAAAAGTCTAAACAAAAATATTCCACGGAAAATTCTATCTTTAAGCCTTTAGCGAAGTCACAGCATTAAACTAGATTAAAAAAATCGAAAAAATAATTTTATCCGGATAATCTGTGTGATCATCAACAAATTTTTTTGTATTCGCTAAGAATGATTGATTGAACCGTGGATTATGTGATTTTTGTTGTTGCTGCTGTTGTTGCTTTTTATTATTATTTCACGTTGGTGTAAAATTTTTTGTTATTGTGTAAAAACAATGTAATTAGGTTGAAAAGAAAAAAAAAAAAAGAAACAAAAATAAAATTATTTAATTTAGTTCACACAATTCAAACAGATGCATGTTTATGTGTGTTGTTGCGTACACGGTGCGTGTGTTAGTAGTAGTGTTATTATTCTGACATTGAATAATTTTTTGTTTTTTATTTTTAATTTTTTTTTTATATTTAGGTTGTCACTGTCACTAGGGCAATAAACCCCGAGATCATACAATCCTCACCCCAACCAATGCAGTAACTACACCAAACACACAGGCCACACACCACACACACGCTAATGTAAATATAAAAATTCACTTTCTTATTGTTTATGTTACCTCTGATTGCGCGTTTCTTTCTTTTCTTTTATTTTCACCTGTATTTGTGGGGTTTATAAAAAAAAAAAAAATGAAATAAAACAATGAGTAAAGACATTAATTAATATTATAACCTATTTAACAATTGTTGTTGTTGTTTCTATTAATTACGTAATTAATTAACAAAACAAACTTTCTTTACCTTCCTCCACTTTTTCTATTTGCTAATGATGATTGTGATGACGACGAAATGAACATTTTTCTTAATAAATTTTAATTTTTATCCATAATTTGCATAATAGTGATTCCTGCATAATATGACACGCAATGGTTAATTTAAATCAAAATTGGTCTAATTAATCAAAAAAATTAATTTCATAACATGATGATGACAAAGGGTGACGGATACTACTACAAATATTATAACACCGATCTGACCAATCATAATCACGTAACCCTTTAAAACTCATAATACATTCAGCCAATCAAAATTGTTTTTTTTTATTTGTTTTGTTATTGTCCTGATTTAACGGCGTTATTTTAATTTTATTTCGTTTGATGCTCTATCGAATGAAAAACATTCGTTTTGCACTATTGTTTTTGATAAATTCCCTTAAAAGAGTCTTGAAAAAATTACTGCAACTACTGTTGTTGTTTTTATAAAATTTAGGACATCGGTTCCTAACTAAACGGTTGATTTACAACAGAGAAAATATATTTAAAAAAATCGTGATTGTTGTCTGTTTACTGATTAGACGGTCCTAAAAATATACAGTTGGCACGTGTATACTTTCCCTGTTCCCGGTTTCCTGTTTAATTTAACGACTTTTAAATGCCTATAGAGGTTCGTTAGGTGTGTGCGCCCTGTTTATAATTAGCTTAGAAGATCCTAAATTAAACAGTTTTTAAGGTGAATTCCCGTATTTCCATAATTTTTTTCTTTATTTCCTTTTGCGGTGTATATAGCACACGTACTAAGGCTAGTTTAGGGTTTTATTGTGCATAGGAATTTATTGTCCAGTCAATCGAAGAATTTTCTCTCCACAATAAGGATGTCCACGATAAGGATTTTAGTTTGAATTCATTCTTTTTGCTGCTGTTGTTTTTGTTGTTAGTTAGGACTTTTGGTCAATCAATGTTGGTACGATTTGTGGCTGTGTGTGAGTTTTTTTTCGTATAACTGTGAAATTTCCATTTGCTCTAAATAATAATAATAATAATAATAATTAGAAAGAAGAAAGAATGATTTTTTTTGCTGCTTTTTGTGTTTTTGATTTTACATCAGCGAATGTAAGGTGAAATGAGAATGTGAAAAAAACAAAAAAGAAATTTGTGTAGTGAAAAGAAAGAAATGAATTAATTGTGTGCCTCTTTCTCACTGTGTATTACATCTATTGTTGCTGATTGTTTGCTGCTGTTACAGCAGAAACAGCAACTGTTGTGTGTTGTGTGATTTTTATTTTTTTTTTCATATCACATAAAGTGAATTTTTAGGTCAATGTTCCACATTTAATTTCTTTTATTTTCTCTCATTTCTTTTTCAACCCAAACATACATATACGTGATTATTTTCTATTTAACACATTCAATAAATTGTGTTAAGTAATTCACAGTTTTATTACGTACTTTGTATGAAATGAAAATGCTGATCGATGTTTGTTATAATAATAGCGTTTGGAAGACAGAAAAAGTGTGTATCAGAGAGAGTATAGTATGCATGGTGTGTACAGTGAGTACAGATGTGCAAACACACACACACACAAACCATACTATTCAGTTACGTTTTAATAACTGACCTAGGCAAAAAATTAAAAAAAAAACCTATATGTATGTGTTTAATAGTTTTTTTTTTATGTTTGTTTATGTGTGGGTTTATGATATGAGCATAATTTATCTAAGTACCGTAACAAATGAAAACAAAAAAAAAAAAAAAAAGAATAATTTTCTATGAAATTAGGTCAGATTCAATTGTGCGTGGCCTAAATATTTATGGCCTACGGTTAAAAAGCAAAAATTTTATATAACAAGGTACAAATAAAAAAAACAATTGGAATTAGTGTTCCGGGAACTGGATTGTGTAATTGGGATTATATTGGGCAATTCGGTGGTTTGGTTTTGGAATTGAAATTGAAATTTTTGCATAATGACGCTTTTTCGGTTATACGTAATTGTAGCTTCTTAAATTGTTTTTTTTTTAGGGGTTAAGGGCTTAATTTTTTTCATCGTAGTGGATATGAAAGATTCTCATAATTTTCATATAGAAAATTTATTTTTCAAAACAGAACTCCTCCTTGTTACAACATTGATTAAATCACAGGTTATAACCTACTTAGGGTTTTTCTCACTCATAAATTTCGCTTTTCCATTTTTAATTGTCCTTTAGCACTTGTGATTCACATGTAATATGTGTATGTGTGTAGGACACCTTGAACTTGAAATATTAACCCTCAAAATATATTATTCTGCGCTGCTTTACATACAAATCACTTTCTTTTTATTACACTACAAATAGAGTAGAAAAAACAAAAAACTTTCTTTTTCCCCCTCCACCTGAAACAGAAAATAAAAACCACTTCCCCACCTCTTAGTTTTATTTAATTAAAAAAAAAAAAACTTTAATAAGCTCTAGCTACGTTCCCACTATACCGGTTTATACGGTAAAAATTGTGTTTTGAGGTCAAATGATTCGTTAAACGTAACGACAGAAGAAAAAGAAGGAAAGAAAGAAAGAGACAAATCGATTTCCAGTTGTTAATTGAAGTCACTTGATTTTGTATAAAGTGACAAACCCGATGTAATTGGGCAAACAAAACAAAAAACTTTTTTTTTTTATTCTTCTATTTTATTTAATACAAATTTTTAATTAATAATAAAAGCTCTTAAACTAGATTTGTGTTGTAATTAAATATTAATAAAAAAAAAAAAAACGAAAAATATGGACGAATATCTGTTACTGATAAGGGAGGCGTAGACTTTTTTTTTTTTTTTTATTTATTTGTTTTGTTTGATTCCTCCTTATTGTTGTTTATTCTCTTTAATTTTATTTTTAATTAATTGTGGCCAAAAAATTAACAGAGTTTTATTCAAACAAACAAATAAAGATATTAAACATTTTTATTTATTTTTTTTTTTGTGATCCCTACTTAAGGCTTCTCTCTACCTGTGACTACCTGCGATTTTTTTTTTTTCTGTATATGTATGTATATGGGTATATGAAATTCAATTAAGACATCACATTTCCTATTGGTAGTAATATTAACGTTGTAAATATGAGTAGAAAATTTCTCATTTGAACCATTTCATATGATCTGGTTGTTGTTGTTCTTATTCCTACTGCTGAATTTCGTGTTTGCTCCGTTTCTCCTGGAATTTCATGTTATTTTTATTTTTGTTTATTATTAATTATGTGCGATATATAAAACAAGGAAAGTGTGTGTGTGTGTGTGTGTGTGTAGAGAAATAATAAAGAATACAAAAAAACATTTTTTTTTAAAGATGTGAGGCAGTAACGTCAACAACAAGATTTTTATCACCAAAAACCACCACTATTACACCACCACCACTCAATACACCAATCCAAAGTTATTTTTTATTCATTTGTTGTCTTACCCATTTGAAAGTATAACGTAGGACTAGACATACGTCCGTCCCCACCATTACTAAATGCAAGGACACGCATTTTATAGGTTTTTCCTAAAAAAAAAAATTAAATTTTGTTAATAATTAATTTTCCATAATCTAATATACCGAGAATTTAATGAATAATTTTACCTGGTTGTAAATTATCGACGTAACATTCTAATTTATTGCCGACCTGTATAATTGTGTCATTTGCCGTTGTCATATCTTGATCGGACTCCCATACACGTACTTTGTAACCTTGTACCGGTTCTTCTTCTTGACTTGGTGACACGTAACGCCAAACAACACGCACCGTTGATGGATTTATACCGTAAACGAATACAGAGGATGGAGGTTTTTGTGGCGCCTTACGATATGTACGCTCTGTGTATAAATAGGAAAAAAAATATAAAATTAAATTTAAATATTTATAGGTGGGAGGCTGCGACAAAATATTTGAGAAACAAAGAATTTTACCTAAATAACGTTCACTTTCTGGTCCTTCGCCCGCCGCATTGTATGCCATAACCTTAACGAAGTAATACATATCCGGTTCTAGACCAACAATTAATGCCCAGGCACGTGTTGTACGTGACAAGTAGTAAACAGCGTCCTCTTCTCGGTGATCCTTTCGCCAGTATTTTAAGCGATGTCCAATCAAATTACCGCGAATTTTTTCACGTGTTTCCTCAATTGGTACCCAGCTCATATTTAAGGCGGTAGAATTGAAGCTACGTGCGATTGGCTGTTGTGGTGCAACCTGTGGCATATCCTCGGCTGTGTAAATTGTTGTCACATTTGTTTCGGGTCCGCTGCCAACATCATTTATTGCCTGGACCTTGACGTCGTATTTTGTGTAATAGTTAGCAAGGGGAATCTGAACGACAGCATTTCCGATGTTGCCTTGACTTTTGAGTATTTCAGAGGCCCATTCACCGTTGGGACCCTTTTCATGTAGTCGCCAAAATATCTTGTAGTGAATTCCATTGCTGTTTTGCTCCTGTGATAATAGTGGATCCCATGATATAGAGAGGTCTCCGATTTTTCCGCCTCCGCCTCCAAGATTGCGTGGACTAATATACGGTCGGTCGATATTCGTTGTAGTGGACGGAGACGGTGTACTCGGTATTCCAATTCCCAAATCATTTACGGCACATACACTAAACTCATAGTTTGACCATGGCGATAGATAAACGACCTCGGCACGCTTACGACCGGTATAACGATCTACCTCGTGAGCTTGAGCACCCTCTGAAATGTTCACCCAAGTCTTGTTCCAATTTGTGCGACTCAATATATTATAGAACAGAATCGGGCGCCCGTTTTCGGCGCCATCAATCCACTCAAGCACTGCGGACGTTTTTTTAACATCAATTACCTTTACACCTCCTGGAGCACCTGGTGGTCCTTGTACCGTTACTATTGTTTTCGTCGCTATTTGATTTACCGCCGACTTGGCAATGCATTCGTATTCGCCACTGTCCAACAAGGTCACGTTTCTAACTTCCAAACTATTGTAATTCACTATCTAGAGAGAGAGAAATATGAGGTTAACCAAAAAAAATGCAAATTTATTAGAAAATATTTACAATGCGGTCATCGTAGTCATCTAGAATAGTTTGTCCGTTGTGCGTCCAGATGAATGCAACGTCGAGCACTTCGTCATAGGTGACATCGCAATGCAAATACAACAATTCGTTGATTTGTGACATGACACGGGTGGGCAGAGTCTTGGTAAATCTGAGTTCCTCTATTTTTGGGATAGTAGAAATTTTTTTTGATTATTTTCACAAAATATAATTGGGGAGATATTTTGGATACTTACGCAGAACAATGACACGTGCGTGTGATTCTTCGCGACCATACGCATTTGAAGCCACACACGTGTAGACGCCCTCATCATCTCTGGACGTAGGTGATATGATTAGCGTGCCGGTGGGCAGTATTCGTCGGTGACCACCAGCTCCTAGCACATTTCCGTCTTTTTTCCATTGGAATTTAGGACGCGGTGCTGCTTCTGGATCGCATACAATGGTTGTATTCCCGTTGAATATCGCATAAATTTCCGCCTCGAGTGGTCGCTTCTTAAATGAGGGCTTCATAGATAGCACCCGCAGCTGGGCCGTCGTAAACACCCCTTTCAACTGATTTTGCGCCTTACATTGATACATACCGTCATCCTTTTCCGGATCTAAATATTTTACCGTGAGCACATTATCCTGAATCACAAATTTATCACGATCCAGTCGCTCAAAGTCTAATTGTTCCGCGTTCTTGTACCATGTGTAATTAACATCTGGAATTGCCAACGCTTCGCACACAAAGCTCACCTCGCTGTTGTAATCCTTGATTTTGTCACGTAGCGGAATTGTAAAGTTTGGCTTCATTAAAATTGTGACGGTTATAGTCTTGTTGATGACTTTTCGGTCATTGTTAACGGTGCAGAGATATTCACCATTGTCATTGATTGTGGCATTGGGAATAGTTAGGACTCGATTGTAGCTGCTAAGATAGGCATTTCGCGAAATGCGTCCACCATCTTTACGTGTCCAATTGTACGACGGCACTGGATAGCCAAAAGCTATGCATTCCAATCTTATCTCCTCGCCTGCGATCGGTGCCTCGGGAAATACTTTTGGAAAGTTATTTGCGAAAATTAGGTCTTGGTAGTTGGGCCGTGGGACAACACGTAGGGGAAAAAACGGTCCGTTGCGACCTGTGTCACTGACAATTCCCTGGACAATGCAAGAATAGTTGGCGCGGTCATTCCTGTCCAACGCTGAGAAGTACAATGCACCGTCGTTACTCACGAATACACGTTGATCTTCATCGACGAAGCTAGCAAACTCATTTCGCGCCCAATAGTAATTAACGCGCGGATAATGTTGCGGCGGATCACAGAACAGCGCCTTTCCCCAGTTCATGTCACCCTCGTCATCTGAACGTTTTAAATTGAACTCCATAATATAACCGAAGTTCAGTTGTACACTTTCCGAGATGATTTTCCCAAAACGATTCTCCGAAACGCAATGATATGTGCCCTGGTCTAAAGTCTGCTCTGGGTTGTAAATAATTAAATTTCCACCGCTGATTGTGTACCGCGAATTAATCATCGGATTTATTTGTACGAATTTTAAGGTGTCGTTTACAAACTCCTCCTTGTACCACTTGTAAGTGGGTGTTGGATAGCCCAAAGCCAGACAGCTCAATGAAATCTCATTTGTAATTTTCCTATTGGCCGTGTCGAAAATTGTGTCTCGTGGCTGCTTGATAAAATATGGGCCTCGCGGTATTTTCTCTCGGTCAATCGATTCCATGCCGTAATCGAATGTTCGCCGGTCATCCGCGAGAATATTTATATTATTTACGTTGTACAGTTGCGCCGATTCACAAATGAATAAGTTTGTCTCGAATTCGTAGGTTGGAATAAACATCCAGCGGTCACGTAACCGCGAGTATCCGTAAACTAGTCGATCTTTGGTCAATCGAAAATTGGGATCGTTCACATTTATGTTGTAGGTGTCGAGTAGCGATTGTTCGTTCACCTCAGTGTCCTCAAGCGCGAACGAATCGTCAACGCTTACCAGCTGAGTGTTATCATTGTTTGTCCAGCTGTTTAAACTTGTCTGTCGTGCCGATATAAAGTACCGATTCTGTTTCTGATTCTGTAGGATCAACTCCTTTAGGAAGAAGGAATGTTTATCCAAGGTATCGATATTGGCCAATTCAGCGCCATACGCTTGGCAAATCTTTTTTGCATCAAACCAATTACGTTTCGGTGATTTTATCAAGCGAACGCACACTTTACGGTATGCATGCCAAAATTCTGGACAAAATTGATTATTATCAATTTCCTCAATCCCCGCCCCACCATAAATACCATACTGATAATTTCTGTTTGCGCCACTATCAAAATAATTATTTGTCGGTTCATTTTGATTGACACCACTCTGGCTACCATACTGTTGTCCCCTATTACCGAATACATCATCATTGTATTGGCTACTCATCTGTGGTCCTCCGCTGCCACCACCAATACCAACACCACCTCGTGCACGGTCTGTATCAACGGGTAAACCGCTAATACTACCGCCGCGTCCATCATATCGATTTATTTGCGTTAAAGATGTATCAAGGGATATGACCAGGATAAAAATAACAATATAATTCCAGAGGTGTCTCAACATTTTTCAGTTTTTGCTTCTTTATTTCTTTATTTTGCTTTGTTTTACCTATGTCACCGAACATTATACAAGAAAAAAAAAAATTTAATTTTATTACATAATTGTGGTTTTGTTATAGGATTTTTTACTGTGTGGTTGTTTTACGTGATAAGAAAGGATATGGCACAGAACACAAGACAATTAATTATAAACAATAGAAAATGGGCGTTAGCTAATAAAAGTTTTATTTTTCTATCAATTAATAGAGAATTTACTTTAGAGTTAAAGTGTTATATAGGAGATAAATAGGTGTGGCTCGCGTTTGATGATTAAAACAACAACAACAATAATAAATACAAATATAAAAAAAAACTAAAATTCACTCACAATTAATTAAGCAGAGACGCACAGAGACATTTTTTTTCGTTTTTTCCGTTTTTTTGTTGTTTTAATTCAAACAATTAACTAGGAATTACACAAACTGAAATTTCTTTTCGCGTCTCTTTTTTGATTTGTTTTGTTTTCAACAAAAACTAAATTTTGAAACGAAAATAAATATAAACAATGAAAACAAAACAAATCAATGCAAAAAAACCAAAAAAACAAAATTAAAAAAAAATAATAAAATAGAAAAACAGCGTCTTGTGTGATCACTAATGCGCGTCTATGGATTCTTTAACAGAAAAAAAACAAAAAAAAAAATTAATCGATGGGTGGTAGACAATTTTTTTTTGTTAAATATTGATCGCGGCGTCTGGTAACACTCGCTCATACCATATCTATTCAGCACCATCTATTGCCGGTAACACGATTTTCGAACATTTTTTGTTTTTTTTAATGACAATTTTAGTCACATCAACTGCGGTAAGAAGTAGAATCCGATGAATTGTGTTAATTAGTCGAGGGTTTTACCTTGAATTTTATTTCTTTGGGACCCCAAATCTGTTTAAGCAAAGTTATAAAAAAATAAAAAAATTTCGAAGCTTTTTTACGTTTTATTATAATCAAAAAAAAAAAAAAAAAAATTCTACATAACCTCCTTGAAAAACATGTTTGTTGGTGTGGGTGTAAGTGTGTGTGTTTAAGAGGGTTAGGAAGATTATTTTGTTATTAACTTGGGTGTTATTCTTGGGTGGGGGCTAATTTTCTATAGTTTGTTAATATTTTGTTTGGAGGCTAATTGTATGCATGCAAATAAATTACCATAGAGTATATAAGGAGAAGAAAATAAATAAAAATTTCACATTTTCATCACAGCCATCTTTGTGTTTTGATAAAAAAAAAAATTCAAATTTCTCGAATTTTTTCTTTTCTTCTATTCACATCGCGTTATCCCTTAATCCGCTGAATTATTATAATTAGTTCGACCACCCAATTCTAATAGATAACGATCCGGATGATCCATCCAGTCGGCTGCTGTCAGTTTGACAGTTCGTTGTCGTTCCGCCTCCTTGATTTGCCATTTCTTGATGTCCAATTGTATGTCACGAGATGATTTGTCACCGCAACCCCACACCTCGATGGACAGTAGCTGCTCTGACATGCCACGATAATCGATTTTCTCAAAATGTTCATCCACCGATATTATTGGTTTTTTGGGGTCACTTCCACCGCGTAATCCCTTTGGATAACCTCGAATACTTGTGTTTAGATAGAGAATTTTTTCACCTTTATCCAGCAAACAAAATCTGAGAATAAATTTAAAATTTAACAATATTCCCCTGAATGTTTTATTGATTTGCGTACTTGGGCAACAGCTGTATTAGGCGACTGTCTGTGTTTCCGATGTACAGATGCGTTTCCTTCCATTCCGACACAGACGCTAGACAAAATAGTTGACCGTTGCTTGATTTAAGGAGGACTAGGGTGGGACCTCGGTAGCCGAGCACATGATGAAGGAACCGATTAGCTCCTACACCGTGCTGCCGTGAATCGTACAACAATGTCCAGTGTGAGGGCACAAACGACAACATTTTCGCAATGAACGCCTGCGATGCTAAATTTGTGCCGGAATTGGCCGGACTTTGTATTGGTTGGGGTTTTGAATAAATTTGTGGCAATGCACCGGCCAGTAACCATGCTTCGGATAATGGGAGCAATGGCGGATCAAGCTCGTCAAACGGGGTTGCCTTTTCCAAAATGGGAGTATTAAGCTCCAAGCCCAGCGTTGCCATTTCGCTGACATTGTGGTCCTCGTCGTTAATGCTGCGATAAGACGTGGACAAAAGATGCACGCAGTACCGATGTATAGTGGGAATAAGTCGTGGGCAATTCTCCTCCATCCAGTGCGACACATATCCGATTGTCAGCGAATCTTTGCCAAAGTAGCAGGAGGATACGACAGCGTTTAGGGTGCGATCCAACTGTTTTAATTGAAATATAAAAATAAAAAAAAAACTTAATTTTTATTTCGCGAATACAAACGCATTCGACTTCCTACCATCGGACATTTTGTGGATCCTCCGCCATAGTTGAACATGGCCAGATTGTAGCTGGTCATCAGCAGAGATCGCAAACCTGTTGTCGTTATATAATCCGAATTATTATAATCGGAATACATTTTTACGTATGACTCGAGAATCATATTGTCATCAAGTAGCCCTAAGAATTTTTCGCACTGTTGTCGGAACGCCGTTGTGCCCAAATGCACGGTCTGTGCCCGCGAATTTGTATGCAAAAATTTAAAAAATCTCCCACCCAATTCTGGCTGCTGTCGAAATACGCATCTTATGAACATTTCCGCCATTATACCATGGACATTGTACGTGGCAAAGCTTTTCTGTTGCAAAATCTAAAGGGAGACAAGAAATTAGTTTTGGTTGATTTAAAAATTTGTATATGACTCCTAAATAGAGGACCTTTGATAATTTTTCAATTGGCACCAATTGTGTGATGGTTTTCTCTTGAATGTCCGCACCGGATGCTGTTCGTGACATTCCCTTGTTTAGTCGTAAACTTCCACACGGTGATGATGTCGGTGATCCCATCTGTGATGATCCATCTATATCCTTTGTTTTATAAGGATGGGAATTGCCCATAATTGTCCTTTACGTTGTATTCTTTTTATCGATAGAAAATTTGTTCGATCAAACGTTGCTCATCTGGACAGCCTAGAGCGCTAGTTTGATAGCTGGAAAAGCGAACTAAGTTAGCTTGACAGATTTTTAATTTCCCCACCACCACCAACTTTTTTTTCTTTTATTATTGTAACGTGTCTAAATTATTTTTTACCAAATTTCACGTTTATTTGTATTCGTGAGTGTCTTTGGTTGAATAATTCTTTCACTAATTGAATTGACAGATTGAGGTTCTGTTGTTGTTGTTTGTTGGCGCTGCTCCCAATAATAAAAAGTAAAAAAAAAATAAAAATCATAATTAAAATTTTCTTCTTTCTTTCTCTCTTTTAATTAAATTA
This sequence comes from Ptychoptera albimana, assembly GCA_961205885.1. NCBI lineage: Eukaryota > Metazoa > Arthropoda > Insecta > Diptera > Ptychopteridae > Ptychoptera > Ptychoptera albimana. The sequence goes on along the minus strand of OY540807.1, from coordinate 10,183 downwards.
AGATTTGACATACCGCACTTTGCGTGATAAAAACTTTTTCACGCAATTTGTGTTTTTTTTGTTTTTTCTGTTTTTATTTATTTTGTGCGCACTTGATTTTTTTTTCCTCAATAAATTGTGAAATTTTGCTGCGATTTTGTTTGGTGGGTTGATTTCGTTGGTTGGTTTCGTTTGGTTTTAGGTTTGGGTTTGTCTGTATGCGATATGTGGTGTGATGTGGGTAGATCAAAATGACAAAATAAACGCGACCTAGCATGCAGTAGATAACATAAAAAGCAATAGCAAAAAAAAAATTTCCCCTCATTCACGTTAGTAAATAAAAATACTATTTTTTTTGTGATGTCATAACACACAAACCATTTATGGTAAGGAAGGTAGCACAGGTAGGGGAAATTTTTTTTTTTTAATGCACTAATAAATGTACGAAAAACAAATTGAAACGTAGCGCCCTGTAATACAACTTTGGAATGTACTTTGGATTTTATTTGAATTCACCCACACCCACTCACTCTCTATTTCTCTCTGATTCTTTTTTCGTTGTAATTTATTTATTATTAAGTTCACAGAGCTCTGATTTTGTACACAAAAATAACCCACGTAGCACGTAACCCACATAGAAATGGGTTGTCCGGCAACGTACCAACCTATTACAAACCTAAACACAGCGAAAATTGTTTTGAAACTCAGGCCAAAACAGGTGGAAAAGCTCTGACTTTTTTCTTCGTTGTACAGTGATCTGGATTTTCGTTTTAGGTGTTTTAATGGATTTATTTTCAAGGTTATTATGACGTGGCATTGAAATTTATTTCTTTTCAATACTTTTCTGCGTTGCAAACTCGAATTCCACAACCACATCATATGTCTTGGCGTAATGGGCTAGTTGTACCGATAGCTGTGTGAAAGGTGCACAGTTTGATTCTTGCATAGTGACTGGTGGCTCTTTCAATTTTTCAATCAACAGCATTTACTATCACCATCTATGTGGAGTCTTAGTTGAATCAAAACTCTACTAAAAATTACCCGAGAAAAAGAAGGACCTTGCTAAAAAAATTAATAAAATCTCCAGAGATCAATGTTTAGCGATTCCAAGAAATTTCACAAAAAAACTTAAAATGAAACGTGGTGCCCCCTGCGAATGCTTACAAAAAAAATGGTTTTTCCGATTGCCGGAAAAGTAATGGAATTTTTTTTTTGGGGCATATGGATTTTCATAACCATTCATACCTCTACCTCTTCTAGATCGTCTTGAGAGTCTAAGTCTGTAGTTCCGCGTTATGACTAACATTGGTGACAAAAGTTGAAAAACCGAGTTTCAAACCATAAAAAGCTCACTTCACTCACTCAGCGATCGGATCGTGGTAACTCAAATTACCATCGGACGGCTTTTTTGCAGTTTGGCAGACTGTTTGTGAAATCGTCTTAAAGTGATTACTAGTAATAAAAGTTTTTTTTCAATCAACAGCAGTTTTATCGACATCTATGCGGTGCTAAGTGAAGTTACTCGCCTCAAAAGACCACTAAAATTTAACTAAAAGCTAAATAATAAGAATCTTGCTTCAAGTTCCGTTACATGTAGTTCATTTTAAGAATCGTCGTGGCGTGCGGGGACTAGTTTCACATATTGAAATATGAGTTTTTTACATTTGATAACATGTGAATAATATATAAAAATAAAATATAGTTTTAATTATTTTAATTATAGTGTATGTAAATTATGTCGGTAATTATACGTATAAAGACGCATAATAAATTGGAAGTAGCCTAGAAGAAGTTCCGGCAGTAATAAATTTACTGTTTTTTATGTATTCAAAACTATTAACCAAATTTTATTTAAGTGACGACAGATTGATGAAAGATTGTAAAAAACTTCATTTGTTGTTCCTTGATGCAAGAATTGGCAAAACTATTCACCAAAAAAATTCTTTTGCTGTTCCTTGATGTAAGAAAAGTCAAGAAAATTGACCAAAATGTACTCCAATGACGGAGGTTTGTGAAAAAATTTCTTTGCTGTTCTTTGATGTAAGAAATGGCAAGAAAATTGACCAGAATGTAATCCAATGCCAGAGGATTGCGAAAATATTCCTTTGTTGTTCCTTGATGTAAGAAATGAAACACCATTGTCCAAATTTTATTTAAGGGTTGGAAAAGTGTAAACAAAAATTATTCGCTGTTCCTTGATGCAAGAAATGACAAGAAAATTGACCAAATTTTATTTTAGGGTTGGAATGGTGTAAACAAAAATTATTCGCTGTTCCTTGATGCAAGAAATGACAAGAAAATTGACCAAAATGTAATCCAATGCCGGAGGTATGTGAAAAAATTCTTTATCTGTTCCTTGATGGAAGAAATGACAAGAAAATTGACCAAAATGTAATCCAATGCCGGAGTTTTGTGAAAACATTTATTTGTTGTTCCTTGATGTCAGAAATAGAATGAAAATTGACCAAATTTTATTTTAGGGTTGGAATAGTGTAAACATTAATTATTCGCTGTTCCTTGATGTAAGAAATAGAAAGAAAATTGACCAAAATGTAATCCAATGCCGGAGTTTTGTGAAAACATTTATTTGCTGTTCCTTGATGTCAGAAATAGAATGAAAATTGACCAAATTTTATTTTAGGGTTGGAATAGTGTAAACATTAATTATTCGCTGTTCCTTGATGTAAGAAATAGAAAGAAAATTGACCAAAATGTAATCCAATTTCGGAGATTTGTGAAAAAATTCTTTTGCTGTTCCTTGATGCAAGAAATGAAAAACCATTGACCAAATTTTATTTTAGGGTACGAATAGTGTAAACAAAAATTATTCGCTGTTCCTTGATGCAAGAAGTGACAAGAAAATTGACCAAATTTTATTTTAGGGTTGGAATAGTGTAAACAAAAATTATCCGTTGTTCCTTGATGTAAGAAATGACAAGAAAATTGACCAAATTTTAATTTATGGTTGGAATGGTGTAAACAAAAATTATTCGCTGTTCCTTGATGCACGAAATGACAAGAAAATTGACCAAAATGTAATCCAATGCCAGAGTTTTGTGAAAAAATTCTTTTGCTGTTCCTTGATGCAAGAAGTGACAAGAAAATTGACCAAATTTTATTTTAGGGTTGGAATAGTGTAAACAAAAATTATTCGTTGTTCTTGATGTAAGATATAGAAAAAAAATTGACCAAAATGTAATCCAATGCCGGAGGTTTGTGAAGAAATTCATTTGCTGTTCCTTGATGCAAGAAATGACAAGAAAATTGACCAAAATGTAATCCAATGCCGGAGGTTTGTGAAAAAATTCATTTGCTGTTCCTTGATGCAAGAAATAGAAAGAAAATTGACCAAAATGTAATCCAATGCCGGAGTTTTGTGAAAAATTCTTTTGCTGTTCCTTGATGCAAGAAATGACAAGAAAATTGACCAAATTTTATTTTAGGGTTGGAATAGTGTAAACAAAAATTATTCGCTGTTCCTTGATGCCAGAAATGACAAGAAAATTGACCAAATTGTAATCCAATGCCGGAGGTTTGTGAAAAATTCTTTTGTTGTTCCTTGATGCAAGAAATAGAAAGAAAATTGAACAAAGTGTAATCCAATGCCGGAGGTTTGTGAAAAAATTATTCACTGTTTCTTGATGACATAAATGACAAGAAAAGTGACCAAAATGTAATCCAATGCTAGAGGTTTGTGAAAAAATTCTTTTGCTGTTCCTTGATGCAAGAAATCACAAGAAAATTGACCAAAATGTAATCCAATGCTAGAGGTTTGTGAAAAAAATTCATTTGCAGTTCCTTGATGCAAGAAATGAAAAGAAAATTGACCAAAGTGTAATCCAATGCCGGAGGTTTGTGAAAAAATTCATTTGCTGTTTCTTGATGCAAGAAATAACAAGAAAATTGACCAAATTTTATTTTAGGGTTGGAATAGTGTAAACAAAAATTATTCGCTGTTCCTTGATGCCAGAAATGACAAGAAAATTGACCAAAATGTAATCCAATTTCGGAGATTTGTGAAAAAATTCTTTTGCTTTTCCTTGATGCAAGAAATGAAAAACCATTGACCAAATTTTATTTTAGGGTACGAATAGTGTAAACAAAAATTATTCGCTGTTCCTTGATGCAAGAAGTGACGAGAAAATTGACCAAATTTTATTTTAGGGTTGGAATAGTGTAAACAAAAATTATCCGTTGTTCCTTGATGTAAGAAATGACAAGAAAATTGACCAAATTTTAATTTATGGTTGGAATGGTGTAAACAAAAATTATTCGCTGTTCCTTGATGCACGAAATGACAAGAAAATTGACCAAAATGTAATCCAATGCCAGAGTTTTGTGAAAAAATTCTTTTGCTGTTCCTTGATGCAAGAAGTGACAAGAAAATTGACCAAATTTTATTTTAGGGTTGGAATAGTGTAAACAAAAATTATTCGTTGTTCTTGATGTAAGATATAGAAAAAAAATTGACCAAAATGTAATCCAATGCCGGAGGTTTGTGAAGAAATTCATTTGCTGTTCCTTGATGCAAGAAATGACAAGAAAATTGACCAAAATGTAATCCAATGCCGGAGGTTTGTGAAAAAATTCATTTGCTGTTCCTTGATGCAAGAAATAGAAAGAAAATTGACCAAAATGTAATCCAATGCCGGAGTTTTGTGAAAAATTCTTTTGCTGTTCCTTGATGCAAGAAATGACAAGAAAATTGACCAAATTTTATTTTAGGGTTGGAATAGTGTAAACAAAAATTATTCGCTGTTCCTTGATGCCAGAAATGACAAGAAAATTGACCAAATTGTAATCCAATGCCGGAGGTTTGTGAAAAATTCTTTTGTTGTTCCTTGATGCAAGAAATAGAAAGAAAATTGAACAAAGTGTAATCCAATGCCGGAGGTTTGTGAAAAAATTATTCACTGTTTCTTGATGACATAAATGACAAGAAAAGTGACCAAAATGTAATCCAATGCTAGAGGTTTGTGAAAAAATTCTTTTGCTGTTCCTTGATGCAAGAAATCACAAGAAAATTGACCAAAATGTAATCCAATGCTAGAGGTTTGTGAAAAAAATTCATTTGCAGTTCCTTGATGCAAGAAATGAAAAGAAAATTGACCAAAGTGTAATCCAATGCCGGAGGTTTGTGAAAAAATTCATTTGCTGTTTCTTGATGCAAGAAATAACAAGAAAATTGACCAAATTTTATTTTAGGGTTGGAATAGTGTAAACAAAAATTATTCGCTGTTCCTTGATGCCAGAAATGACAAGAAAATTGACCAAAATGTAATCCAATTTCGGAGATTTGTGAAAAAATTCTTTTGCTTTTCCTTGATGCAAGAAATGAAAAACCATTGACCAAATTTTATTTTAGGGTACGAATAGTGTAAACAAAAATTATTCGCTGTTCCTTGATGCAAGAAGTGACGAGAAAATTGACCAAATTTTATTTTAGGGTTGGAATAGTGTAAACAAAAATTATCCGGTGTTGCTTGATGTAAGAAATGACAAGAAAATTGACCAAATTTTATTTTATGGTTAGAATGGTGTAAACAAAAATTATTCGCTGTTCCTTGATGCACGAAATGACAAGAAAATTGACCAAAATGTAATCCAATGCCGGAGTTTTGTGAAAAAATTCTTTTGCTGTTCCTTGATGCATGAAGTGACAAGAAAATTGACCAAATTTTATTTTAGGGTTGGAATAGTGTAAACAAAAATTATTCGTTGTCCTTGATGTAAGAAATAGAAAAAAAATTGACCAAAATGTAATCCAATGCCGGAGGTTTGTGAAGAAATTCATTTGCTGTTCCTTGATGCTAGAAATGACAAGAAATTTGATCAAATTTTATTTTAGGGTTGGAATAGTGTAAACAAAAATTATTTGCTGTTCCTTGATGTAAGAAAAAGAAAGAAAATTAACCAAATGTAATCCAATGCCGGAGGTTTATGAAAAAATTCATTTGCTGTTCCTTAATGCAAGAAATAGAAAGAAAATTGACCAAAATGTAATCCAATGCAGGAGGTTTGTGAAAAAATTCTTTTGCTGTTCCTTGATGCAAGAAATGACAAGAAAATTGACCAAATTTTATTTTAGGGTTGGAATAGTGTAAACAAAAATTATTCGTTGTTCCTTGATGTAAGAAATAGAAAGAAAATTGACCAAAATGTAATCCAATGCTGGAGGTTTGTAAAAAAATTCTTTTGCTGTTCCTTGATGCAAGAAATGACAAGAAAATTGACCAAATTTTATTTTAGGGTTGGAATAGTGTAAACAAAAATTATTCGCTGTTTCTTGATGCAAGAAATGACAAGAAAATTGACCAAAATGTAATCCAATGCTGGAGGTTTGTAAAAAAATTCTTTTGCTGTTCCTTGATGCAAGAAATGACAAGAAAATTGACCAAATTTTATTTTAGGGTTGGAATAGTGTAAACAAAAATTATTCGTTGTCCTTGATGTAAGAAATAGAAAGAAAATTAACCAAATGTAATCCAATGCCGGAGTTTTGTGAAAAAATTCTTTTGCTGTTCCTTGATGCATGAAGTGACAAGAAAATTGACCAAATTTTATTTTAGGGTTGGAATAGTGTAAACAAAAATTATTCGTTGTCCTTGATGTAAGAAATAGAAAAAAAATTGACCAAAATGTAATCCAATGCCGGAGGTTTGTGAAGAAATTCATTTGCTGTTCCTTGATGCCAGAAATGACAAGAAAATTGACCAAAATGTAATCCAATGCCGGAGGTTTGTGAAAAATTCTTTTGTTGTTCCTTGATGCAAGAAATAGAAAGAAAATTGACCAAAGTGTAATCCAATGCCGGAGGTTTGTGAAAAAACCTCCGGCATTCACTGTTTCTTGATGACATAAATGACAAGAAAATTGACCAAAATGTAATCCAATGCCGGAGGTTTGTGAAAAATTTCTTTTGTTGTTCCTTGATGCAAGAAATAGAAAGAAAATTGACCAAAATGTAGTACAATGCCGGAGGTTTGTGAAAAAATTCTTTTGTTGTTCCTTGATGCAAGAAATAGAAAGAAAATTGACCAAAGTGTAATCCAATGCCGGAAGTTTGTGAAAAAATACATTTGCTGTTCCGTGATGCAAGAAATAGAAAGAAAATTGACCAAAATGTAATCCAATGCCGGAGGTTTATGAAAAAATTCATTTTCTTGAAGTTAGGTACTGAATTAGGATGATTTTTTTTGTAGTTTTTTATCAATTTTTATTTTTATTCCAGGTCTACGGAATTGAGAGATTATTGCAGCGGTTATCATCGGCATCTCACCTTTTGCAGCAGTTGTGCACTATGCTCTATCAAATTGTTTTATTTTCCGCTGTTTACCAAATGTCTACGAAGTGTCTTTGTGTTATGCGTGACCACCACATTGCTATTTCCAATGAACGGAGTTTTGAATTCGGAGAGAACGGTAACAGAAGCCCATCGTGTAGCATAGAAATAAAAAGATTATAAAAAAAATTTATTAAAACAGAAATCCCTTTAATTTCATACAATGCATTTTTTTTTTTTAGTTTTTTTTCTATTCAAATTCCTAGTAATTTACTAGGAATGATCTAATTAGTCCAAGGTTTGTATTATGACGTGCCGTGTTGAAATTTCGTTCTTTAAGCGTTGAATACTGAGATTTGTCAACAGTCGTTGTGGCATAGTGGTCAAGTTGCAGGCTATCTGAATGCATATTTCAGGGTTCGATCCTTGCCAGGTGATGAAAAAACTGGTGACGTTTTTTCTTCATTTTTTCTATCAACAGTTTTTACAGTCGACATCTATGCGGGAAGTTGCTCGCCCCCAAAGCTCTACTAAAAATTAGCCAAGTTCTGGCTAAAAAATTTAATAAAATCGAGTCATGGATCGCACTTGAAATCTCTGTAAAATGCAACAAAATGCAAGAGTCGTGGTGGATATGTGGGGAAGGCGATGGCATTCAGAATTTAGTGCTGGGGTTCGATTCTCGCCAGGTCGAAAATAAAATTTTTAATTTTTATTTAGTTTCTGCCACCTTTAATACTTTAATTTCGTGATAAACGCTCGCCCCCAAATCTCTACTAAAAATTAGCCAAGTCCTGGCTAAGAAATTTAATAAAATCGAGTCACGGATCGCACTTCAAATCTCTGTAAAATGCAACTAAATGCAAGAATCGTGGTGGATATGTGGGGAAGGCGATGGCATTCAGAATTTAGTGCTGGGGTTCGATTCTCGCCAGGTCGAAAAACAGAAATGTTTATTTTTATTTAGTTTCTGCCACCTTTTAATAATTTAAATGCGTGAAAAACACATCTATGCGCTGCTAAGGGAAGTTGCGCTCGCCCCCAAATCTCTACTAAAAATAAGCCAAGTTCTGGCTAAAAAATTTAATAAAATCGAGTCATGGATCGCACTTGAAATCTCTGTAAAATGCAACAAAATGCAAGAGTCGTGGTGGATATGTGGGGAAGGCGATGGCATTCAGAATTTAGTGCTGGGGTTCGATTCTCGCCAGGTCGAAAATAAAAATTTTAATTTTTATTTAGTTTCTGCCACCTTTAATACTTTAATTTCGTGATAAACGCTCGCCCCCAAATCTCTACTAAAAATTAGCCAAGTCCTGGCTAAGAAATTTAATAAAATCGAGTCATGGATCGCACTTGAAATCTCTGTAAAATGCAACAAAATGCAAGAGTCGTGGTGGATATGTGGGGAAGGCGATGGCATTCAGAATTTAGTGCTGGGGTTCGATTCTCGCCAGGTCGAAAATAAAAATTTTAATTTTTATTTAGTTTCTGCCACCTTTAATACTTTAATTTCGTGATAAACGCTCGCCCCCAAATCTCTACTAAAAATTAGCCAAGTCCTGGCTAAGAAATTTAATAAAATCGAGTCACGGATCGCACTTGAAATCTCTGTAAAATGCAACAAAATGCAAGAGTCTTGGTGGATATGTGGGGAAGGTGATTGCAAGCAGATTTTAGTGCTGGGGTTCGATTCCCCCCATTGCCAAATAGAAAATATTTTTTCTTCAATTTTTCAACCAACAGAATATTCTATCACCATCTGTGTAGCGCTTAGGGAACTTGCTCGCCCCATATCTCTACTAAAAATTAGCCAAGTTCTGGCTAAAAAATTTAATAAAAAACGCGTCACGGATCGCACTTCAAATCCACTTAAAATGCATCAAAATATAAGAATCGTTGTGGATATGTGGGGAAGGCGATGGCAAGCAGAATTTAGTGTTGGGGTTCGATTCTCGCCAGGTCGAAAAGAAAAAATTTTAATTTTTATTTAGTTTCTGCCACCTTTAATACTTCAATTGCGTGAATAACATTTATAATTCTTGTAACCCGAATAACCACAGTCGCTAAAGCGCAACATTAGTTGTCTTGTTGATATTGGCAGTGGTTGTGTTTAGGGTTCGAAACCGTTGATTCTCAACTAAGTTAAAAAAAAGATATAGGGGATTTTTAATTGGTCAACGCTCGTGGAATATCCCCTCCCTTAGATTTTCACAAAATTTCCAAAAAAAATTCTAACTCTGTCTCATTACAAAAGTTTTTCACAAAACTCTCAAAGAATTTCATAAAAGATTCACGGGCGGGCACCCCCATAACCACCCATCATCTCCCATACGTCACACTAGATAAGCCCAAATTTATCACAATTTTCAGTCAAAAATGTAGGAAGGACGAATGACGATGATCAACAAAAATGCTGCCAACATGATGATGATGATGATGATGATGCCAACACCAACCCGAGCCACAAATGATGATTGATGTCAACACCACCACCCCCGAGCCAAATGATGATTGATGTCACCAACCCACCCCGAAGCAAACCACATGTAAGCACACGTGGACATGATATCGCACCCCGAAACTCTGCGTAGAAGACACACACGTAGACAAAGCGAAGAAGACGCCACAAGGACAAGACACAGACAGCACACACCCCCCCCGACATACAAAGCGAAGAAGACGCCACAAGACACAGCACCACCCCGACAAACAAAGCGAGATAGCACTCGGACGGTCAAAAAGAGGGGGGGGGGATACTGAAATTTCATTTATACATAAAAATACAAACATCCTTCCATTTTTTTGGTCTGGTCTCGAGCTCTCGCCTGTGTCCGAGTGCTGTCTGTGTCGTCTCCTCGCTTTGTATGTCGGGGTGGTTGTTGGGTTGCTGCTGCCTGTCTCTTATTCTTGTGGCGTCTT